>JACXIM010000168.1:0-10942 GCA_014737505.1 Bombus sibiricus
TCGTAACAGAACAGAGCAGAATCGAATGTCGAGCGCTGACTTGGGAGGTTTTTTTATATCAAGCGTTTAGTTTCTGTGGTGGGGTTATCGCTGGATGCCGGTCGCATAGGTATGCTGCTACTGCTTAGTTACTATTTTGATGGCTATGGTATGCAAAAATGTGATTATCCTAGCGCTGTATTCCGAGACCCCTGTGACAATATCGAAGGCTGTCGGCCTTACGCTTTCATGGTATAGCGCTTTGTGTCGCGAAGCAGTCGGTAAGAGTTCCGTCGTAGAGTGCCACCACAAATATATGAGCGGTGTCGACAAAGCAGACCAGTATACAGCTACATACTGTTTTATACGAAAGTCCCAAAAATGGTGGCGAAAAATTTTTTTTTGCGACTTGGAAATACCAACAATTGATTCTTACTTATTATATAACGAAAACCAGGAGAAACAGAATAAAAACAAAATAACGCATTTGCAATTCGTACGTCGCTTGATGGGTCAATTAATTGAGGATTTTCGTGACGCCGACACCAAGAAATAAAATAAAAACCCAAAGAACTTTTACCATCGATTAACAGCGTCTTCCGCCCAAAATAATCACAACATACATGATATAGTATGACACAACCAGAACGAATACAAATAGGAACTCGTGAAAGCAGTCATGTACCGCGACGTCACACAATTTGACGAAGACAATGACATAATCATTATCGATATCCATGAGAAACTAAACATACTAACGTAGGGAAATAACCATTATTGTCTGGATGGCTATAAAGTATGAGGAGAAAGCTGAGGATATTGGCAAAGATGCCTGGATTTCAACTGAAATATCCAACATATACCGAATGGGAAAAACGGTTAGAGTCTACTTGGGGGTACGTGATTGCTGGGCCGCATGAGTACGCTCCGCGTTACAGAGTCGAAACTTCGTAAACTATCTGACGAACAGAAGAATAATTGCCAGCAATCAGTTTGGTACGGTGGTGTACGAGGTTGCGGCTGGCGTACCACAGGGATCTGTGCTAGGGCCATTCCTGTGAAACTTAGTATACGACGGGTTATTGGACCGACTAGATAACAGAGTTTTATTCAAGGCTATCGCGTTTGCAGACGACCTGGCGATCACATACGCCGCGAGGAAGAATGAGGACATAAGCAAGAAAGTAAATGAGACTATGAGAACTGTGTGCGATTGGTGCGCGAGTGTAGGTTTGTCGCTGGCCAGAGACAAGACGGAGGTAATACTCATTACCGGTATGCGAGTGCCTAGAGTCATTGAGTTGAATTTGGGGGGCCTTGCTACTAGCACGGTGGAAGCCATCAGGTATCTTGGTGTCACTATCGACACGTATAGGAAATTCGATAGACACATTGCCACCGCGTGTAATAAAGCGAACATTAGGATTAGAGGCCTCAGAAGCATACTACCGAATACAAACAGCCCGCCTAATGTGGCACGTAGGCTTTATTATAACGTGTGGGAATCCATAGTGACATACGGTGCGCCAGTGTGGGCCGACGCTACGAGGTATGAAAAAAATAAAAAGATCATAAAAAGAGCCCAACGTACGGCCCTGCGAATTACAACTACAGCTTACCGCACTGTGTCACACGCGGCGCTTTGTGTTTTGACCGGTAACTTACCGATCTATATCAAAGTGAAATTGTTAAAGGAAAGTTATGTAAGAAAGATGATATATAAGAACTTGGCGGTTGAAGATGACGGGATGGATAGATATATGGAGCTGAAAGAAGAGCTAGACAATATCAGGAAGAAAGCCCTGTTGGAGTGGCAAGCAGAGTGGATCGCATATAACAAGGACAATGTAACAAGGAAGTTGATTCAGAATGCGGCCATATTTTTCAGCAAAAAGATGGACATCGACCACTATACAAATGCTAACGGGGCACGGCATCTTTAACGCATATAGGAAGAGGATCGGTAAGGCGATCGACGCAAGGTGCTGGGATTGTGGAGATCCTAACGATAATGCAGAACACGTGCTGTTCATGTGTCCTATTTGGAACAATAAAAGGATGGAGCTCGAGAATTTCCTGGGCGCCAGGTTAAGCGTGGAGAACCTAGTGGAAGTCGTGACTAATAAGGATGAGTACTGGTCGAGATTCAAACAGTTGTGCAACATCATCTTAAGGCACAGAAGAGAAAAGGAGAAGACCAGAGAGTCAGCGGACAGGAGGAGCAGTACCAGCACGCAGCGATGAACATTTGAGGACGCGGATAAGGACAACCCTGATGAATGCTGTCCGGCTATGCCGGGGTTGTCCGCGTTGTCAATCACAGGAACGAGGAGGGGTTTTAATTTGGGAAATCATAAACTAACCGTCTATACTAAGAGCACGCATTGAAGCAAGTATTGTTATCTTTGGTAACGGCTGCTTTCCTTAGCGCAAATTTATCGCAATACAGTACCCGGGCACCCCCAGGGCCACAGGGGTTGGGATTAGGCCCAACCAGCACTCAAGGCAGCCAGTACCTCGGTACCTGGATTAGTTAAGCCTGGCAGGGGCTGTCACTCGTCTCAAGTCGGACGGGGCGCTTTCTAAGCCCTACCGTCTCCCGGGACGGTTCCGGAGCAGGTGGGACGCTACTCACCCGCCGAAGGCCATTCTGGGGAGCCAATACCCCTTAAATCGGCCCTCTTGCCAGCACTCGGCCATCAACGACTACCACCACGAGTCGAACCCCATAATTGGCCGAGCTGAGGGATTCGGTTGAGGTCCGGGCTTTTACTCGACCCCCGTAGTACCAACCTTAGTCATTGGCGGGACTATCGTGTGGATGTACGACCACGTCAAGGCCGGATGGCGACCTGCTAACCGTGCTCGGCAGTTCCAGATGGGACTCACGTAAGCGGGGGCCTGAAAGTACAAAGTACTCGGGATCCTATCCTTGGCATCCGGATCGTGGGTGCGCTGCTACCCAAGGCTATGTAGAGAGTGTAACCGTACCTAAATTCTTTTCACTCCCGGCGACCTTCCCTGCGGTGTACATAGAGGACTCACGTAGGCGGGACGCTTGTCCCGACGGTCCGCCCTGGCTTCGGGAACGTGGGTTTGCCAGCCACCATAGACTCACATAAGCAAGTCCTCCCTGCGGGATAACTCCCGGGACAGGGCGAAGAGCTCGAGGAATGCCCCTGAGGGAGTATTGGAGAACGTGCGAAGAGGGGGAGACAAGCTGCCCCTCCCAGATTCACCGCGAACACCGGCGGTAACGATTACGCTAAATGATAGATCGGGCCAATCCTACTCGGAGATGTGGCCGTGGTGAAGGACAGCGTCCCTCTGGCCAAGGTCGGCATCAACGCGGTAAGGATGCGTAAAACTATGACCTGAGAAGAAGAGGGAGAAGGCCCCTGCACTCGCAACACGGCTGACTCGGATCCTGGATCAGAGCAAGGTCCGCGTGGCGACACCCTTCCAAGCAGCGGAATGAAGGGCGACCAGAATAGATATTTCAGCCACTAAGGAAACAGGGGGCACCTATGCTGCAGATGCGGCGACTCGGGACACCAAGCCAAAGGATGCACTGCTGCAAACCCGAATTACCTGCTCTGCAAAGCGCTCGGAGCACCATTGGTACACAGGATGGGGGGGTCGGCCTGCGCCTCCCCACCCCCAAGGAGGAAATAAGCGGAACCACCCGCGGATGCGCGGTCGCAAGTGACAACGAAGATGGCTCGCCGTCGCAGGGATCCCTCGGCCAGCGAGCAAGGAGGCTGGCACGGAGGAAGGTTTTCGAGGTTCTGTAAAGATATAGGAGGGTTTTGGAAATACAAATAATTTCCTTTATTTAGCACACAACAGTTATACATATATCTTATACTCTGAAGACCTCGAAAACCTACTCGCACGCCCGCTTGTTGTCAACCGACTCTTCCAGATGCTTCTAACGGCTGCCAATCGTCTTTTGTCTCAACTTACACCTGGATGCCCTCTGACGCTTACACACACATTCACATGTACAGTGTAAATGTATCATCTTCCTAACACGCCTCCTTACATTTATACTGTACACTTAATCGCATTTACATGCTTATCGTATTAATTAACGGAAAATTTAACACTTTTGCTTTATTTAAATTCCTCTCATTTTACATTCATACATGACCGAAACCTTTCGAATTTCTCTCTACACAGTGCCTTCGTAAAAATATTCGCAGTATTTTCGTCTGTACTTACTTTAATTATATTTATCTTGTTTTCCTCGTGAACGTAGTGGTAACGAACTTCAATGTGTTTCGAATTTTTTGTAAAATTTCCGTACTTTGCTAAACTTATCACTCCAGAGTTGTCCTCATAAATTTTTACAGGGTTATCGTCTAGATTTACGTTGAAGATATTCATAATTTCTTCTTCACTTACCGCTTCCGATAAAGCTACATACTCTGCATACGTCGAGGCTTTTGTCACACACCTTTGTTTTTTAGACTTCCAACCAATTACATTTTCATACAATCTAATTACATATCCAGAGTCGATTTCCTATCAAATGATCTCCTGCTCAATCAGCATCCACATAATAATCTATCGTTTCACACTTTTAATTCCTTTTATAATGTAACCTTAAATCTCTAGTCCGGTACAAACATTTCAATAATCGCAAAGCATATTTAAAGTGTGTCTTGCTACAGCAATCTTGAAATCTACTCAGATAATACACACTGTAACTTATATCGGGTCTGGTATTTACACTAATATACAGCAATGCGCCAATTAAATTCTTGTATCCAATGTCCTCTCTATTTATCTCAGCTTTTTCAATTTTTAAATTGGTCTCCATAGGTATACAGTACAATTTGCTATTTTGTAATTTATATGTGTTTGCTAATGATTCAATGTATTTGGTTTGGCTTAATCTCATTTCATTTTTGATATAATCATACTCTATATTCATTCCAAGATATTCTTTTACTTCACCTAAATCTTTCATTTCAAATTTATCAGTTAATAACTTCTTTACACTTTCTATCCTTTTTATGTTTTTACTACAGATTAACAAATCGTCTACATATATTATCAAATAAACAACATTTTCTCCCTCTCCATGAGTATATAGGCACAACTCTATGTTATTCTTGTTAAAACCTAATCTCGTCACATACATATCAAAACACTCATACCAGTCCCTCGGACTTTCTTTTAACCCATAAAGCGCATTCGATAATTTACAAACTCTATTCGTTCCGTCTGCATATCCCTTTGGTTAATTTATATACACCTCCGAGCTGACTTCACCATTTAAAAAGGCAGTTTCTACATCCATTTGCTCAATGATTAATCCATTTTGACAACAATATGATAGCAATATCTTAAAAGTCTGATTACTCGCTACTGAATATATATATTCTATATATATAGAATATATGTCTTCGACCACTAATCTAGCCTGATACCTGTCATCTGATTTTCTCGTGTAAACCCATTCTACATCTAATACTTCTTTGCCTTTTACTCTTTCTACCAATTTCCAAGTTTTATTCTTATGGAGACATTCTATTTCCTTATCCATAGCCTGTTTCCAATCTTCAATATTTTCACAACAAATCGCCCCCACAAATGTACAAGGGATATCGACTCTACAATAATTTGCGTGAATCTCACTACTGTTTTCCTTTTCTGGATACCTTATTGGAGTTCTCTTATTACGTGTAGATC
Organism: Bombus sibiricus; assembly: GCA_014737505.1. Classification (NCBI taxonomy): domain Eukaryota; kingdom Metazoa; phylum Arthropoda; class Insecta; order Hymenoptera; family Apidae; genus Bombus; species Bombus sibiricus. Next base: position 5,680 of record JACXIM010000168.1, read on the forward strand.
TCCTAGGGATGTTTAAGCTTTCAGAACTATTATCATTTTCATCTTCTCTACTTTCTAACTCTTTCTTACTCATGCTGTCCAATAAATAATTATCTTTGGTATCATCGCTATATGCATCGAATGAATTCTCCCCGAAACCGATACATTTTGTGTCTGTTTCTATGACCTCTACATGTCTAGCTACTGTTATTTTCCCACCTAATAAGACTCTGTAACCTACTTCATTATATCCTAACAGAATTCCCATATCTGCCTTCTTATCCCATTTAGAATCTCTTTTTTGGTCTGGCCTTCTTACAAAACTCTCTACAGTGTTTGCTAGTATTCAATTTTTCAAGTATGCCGCTGTACATAATATTTCCGGCCAGTACCTTTTATGTACTTTCGCTTCCACTAACAAGCAAAGCGCCATGTCCATCACTAATCTATTACACCTTTCCGCTGTCCCGTTTAATTCATGTACGTAGGTTGGGCAATTATTTATTCTGATACCTTTACCCTTAGCAAATTTATAAATTCGATTATTTAAGTATTCTTTTCCATTATCGCATCTCAATATTTTTAACCTCTTGCCCGTTAAGTTCTCAACTTCATTTACAAACTGTACAAGAGAATCAAAGACCTCATCTTTTGATTTTCTACAATAGATCCTTTTTTTTTTATTAACGTGGAGGAAATCCGCACGGACACCAGGCCGCTTTTGGGGAAAGCGGCGTGGTAGTGCCGGACTCCAACCGACTAAAAGCTCCACGACGACCATCTCGGCTGCGATCGAGAGGGGCCCGGGAACCGGTGCGACGACACACCGGGCCCCCCTCCGCGTACAATCCATCGCCTAATGGAGCGGTGTGCGGCCATGCCACACCGCGCCTGGTCTCCAGAGCCGCCGTGCCAGGCAGTCCGGTTCCCCTACCGGACCGCTTAGTGGCCCCGGGGGCTCAGTTGCCAGCGCCTAAATTTGAACCACTCCGGGGGGCGCACCGGACCCAGCGCGCCGTGAGACGCCCGCGTCTCCCGCTCCGACCGCGCCTTCCGCCCCACCCCCGCCGCCTAATTCTTTCGGGGTCAGCGCTCCGCACCCTCACCCTTTCCGCAGCCTCCTTTCGAAGCATAACCCGCTCGCAGAAGGAAGTCACGGCCCTCCTCACTCTATCACTCGCCAACAGAGTAGCGAGGATCGCCGACGGCGAGAGATCCCACGCGATTTCTGCGATGAGGTCGTGGCGCGGCAGCGCCCACGCCGGGCAGTGCTCCAGAGTGTGCTGCGCCGAGTCCACGCTCGCATCGCAGTGGTGGCAACGCGCGGTCGCCTCTTTCCCGATTCGGTGCAGGTACTCACCGAAGCAACCATGTCCGGTGAGCATCTGCGTCACCCTGTAGGTCAGGGAAGGCCCGCCACCGTCCAACCAAACATCCCAGTTTGGAAGGACGGCCCCGAGAACCCTCAACCCCGGAGCGCCCGGTCTCGTGTCGAGGCCGGCGCGCCATCTGTCGAGCAATACTCGCCGAGTCCGAACTCTAACGTCGGCGTCCACTGGGCCAACCCCGCCCGACAGACCCCGAGTGCAGAGATAAATCTCGCGACACCTCAGGGCCTGCAATTCAAACGGGGGAAACCCGGCGAGCACCACCGCTGCCGCCCCCGAAATGGTGCGGAAACCTCTCACTACCCTGATGGCCACCGTCCTGTGCAGCCTCCTGACCGGCAGGAGACAGCGACGGTTAGCCATCAGCTCCTTCGCCCAGATCGGAGCTCCGTAAAGGAGTCTCGATCGAACCACGCCGGCATACAGGCGGCGCATCCAGGCGCCGGGCCCGCCCAGCCGAGGCAGCAAGCGTACCAAGGCGTTCGCTGTCACCTAGACAGACGGCACCAGGCGCTCGAAGTGAGCGCCGAAGGTCCAGTGGATATCGAGGGTCAAGCCCAGATACTTCATGTTGGTTCCGACCCTGATCTCAGCCCCCTCCAGCCTCAGGTGATAGCCCGCTGGAGGCGTCCCGTGATCAGCCCTGCGGCAGAACCACATCGCTTCGGACTTCTCAGGGGACACCCTCAACCCCAATCTCTTGATCTCGGCGACCACGCAGGCCACCGTCAGCTCTGCCAGACGGACCGCTCTATCCCATGCCGTGTCCCAGACCAGCACCAGGGTGTTGTCGGCGTAGCACGTCAGCGCCGAGTCCGGAGGCATCGGCGCCCGCAGCACCGCGTCGTACGCGATGTTCCACAGCAACGGGCCCAACACCGAGCCCTGCGGGACCCCGCGGTGCACCGCCCTCCCAGTTATCCCCCCGCCCCGGACAGTGTAGACGATGCTCCTGTCCCGGAGGAACGCCCGAACCACACCCCGCAGGTACTCGGGTACCCGGTGGAACTCGAGGGCCCGGCATATCCTGTCCCAGAGGATGCTGTTGAAGGCGTTTACCACGTCTAGCGACACCGCCAACGCTACGCAACCACGCCGCTGCGCCTCCTCTACGAAGTAGCGGACACGGGCGACAGCGTCAGCCGTAGACCGCCCCCTTCGGAAGCCGAACTGGCCGTCGTGCAGCCCGGGAACACCCCGGGACAGATGCGATTCGAGGCGGGCAGCCACCACTCTCTCCAGTAGCTTGCCAGCCTCGTCCAGAAGGCATACAGGCCGGAAGGCGGAAGGCGAATCTGGACAGCGTCCCGGCTTCGGCAGCAGGACCATCCGTCCCTCCTTCCACGAAACGGGGAATTCGCCCCGGGAGAGGCATCCAGTGAACAGACGCATTAGTCTCGGGGCCAAGGCCCCAGCGACATCTTTCCATAAGCGGGATGGAACTCCGTCGGGACCCGGGGCCTTCCGTGCTCCGATCTTCCCGACAGCCTCCGCCAATTCTTCCTCGGTGACTCCCAATTCCGAGCTCCAGCCTCCCGCGGTGTCACGTGGCTCTTCCTCCGGCGATTGAGGTTCCCGCTCCTCCGCCCCGGTATGTCCGCCGTCTTCCTCGCCTTCTGTTTCCGGGAACAGGGTGCCGACCACCTCCTCCAGAAACCGGTGGACCATGCTCTCCGTTGCGGGGGGCGCCCATGGACGGAGTTTATTTAGCACCATCTTGTAAGGGCGCCCCCAGGGATCGGAGTCCTCGCTGGCCAGAAGCTCCTCCCAAGCCCGCCTCTTCGCGCCCTTGATGGCTCGCTGCAGGGGTCTCCGCGGCTTGATCCACCCGCCGCCTACGGCGGGATCTGGTATACTGGCGCCAGGCGCGGATGCGCGCTTCGCGGAGACGATCGATCTCCTCGGACCACCAGTACACTGCGCCAGCGCGACGCGGGGGTCCCGACCGCGGCATACACGAATCGCAGATCGCGTGCATGTCGCGCCTTAGCCGGACCGTTCCCGCCTCCGCGTCCTCGTCGGTCGGAGATTCTTCCGACCAGGCGATGACCATAGCGGCCGCTGCCATGAAGTCCTCGTCGCGGTGGGTCATTGTCCACCGCGGGAATCTTCTTCTCCTTCCCGATGAGCCGGTGGGTTCGCGCGCCCAGTGCGAATGGCCGCTCATTGCGCCATCAACCTCCGCCTCCATCAAAATGTAGAGGTGGTCCGAGAGGGTCTCCCAACCGGAAACACGGCGGGATGCGGCAGGGTTCGCCCACGTGAGGTCCACTATGGACTCGCCCCGCCACGCCACGCACATGCTGGACGACCCCCGGTTCATAAGCCGGAGGTCGAGTGCGGCTGCCCACTCCTGCACGTCGTGCCCCCTCCCATTGGTCCTGCGGGAGCCCCATGTCGTTGAATGGGCGTTGAAGCCCCGAGGACCAGTGACGGACAGGCGCCCAAGCGCCTCACGCAAGCCGCGAGTCCGTCCAGGAAATAGGCGTACTCCGCCCGGCCGATGTTGGGCGACACGTAAACGGCCACCACGGCCAAATCCCCCCATTTCACGGCCACGAAGCCCCGTCCTCGCTCGATCACCGAGCAGGGGGGGCCTCTTGCGGTCCCAGTCAAGAATATGGCGACCAAGCCGGTCAGATGCTAAACAAACTACAAGAAGAAAGCAAACAACGGATAAAAGAAATCGAGATATTGGGGCGCGCAGTAGCCGAATCGAAGTTAGAAATTGGAAATCAGGAAACTATTAAAAAAGCGACTAGTGGGAGTTGTCAGAGTAGTTTAGTTCCTAATAGTCTGAACAAAAGCTTGGAGAAAAAAAACGTTACTGTAGAAAATGAAGAGATGGTTTTGAAAGAATTTTCAAAAGAATTGCAGTCTAATGTAGAAAATTTTTATGAAAAGGAAGTATCAATTGACACCGATTCACAGGATTATATTTTCATTAAAACAGACTTAATGTTTGATGAAAATAGCTTGACAAAACACCAAAATGAGTCTTTGAAACGAAGGAAAGAAGATATTGCAGCATTGTATAATGATTTGTCACAATATTCGTCACAAGATACTCAAGATTTACAAGAATGGTTTGATAAAAAAAGTAAAAGTTTAGGAGAAACAGAGAGAGATCATAACAAGAAGGATAATATTTCAATGAGCAATATTTTGGACGATGATGCAAATAAAGTAAACAAAATTGAAATGAAGGAATTACAAGCAGTTAGTAAATCAACTGCTGAAAATGATACAAAATCAACAGACAACGTTGAACAAAATATATCATTAGAATCCGTACAAAAAGCAAAGGATAATGCTTACAGTAATGAAAATTTGCTTATAGAAGAAGACCAAATGTTGACAGCGAAAAATGCTTGTGACAGTGCAGAACCAAAAACTTCAGCAGATTTTATGTCGAGAGATTTAGATGCTAATACACAAGAGAAGTTTTTAGAAAATAAAGATGACAAAAGTCTACCTCCATCTATGTTAGATAATAGTAAACGGCGCAATCGTTATAATGTTGCTGTAAAGCCTGATACTTCGCCAAAATTTGAAGAAATTGTTTACAATCAAACAAGACAGTGAAACACAAATAAAATTTTGCGAAACGCTTTAAAGACGAAATTAATCCAAGACAAATCTGAAATAATTAATAGACAAAAAGCATCGGAAAATGTGGAAAATAAATTGACCGAAGAAGGAAAAAAAGGTGTTGGACGAAAGTCAGTTTCGGATAGTGAAAGTGAAATAACTAATGCGCGTCAACGAAGGGAAGTTCTTTTAACGGATACAACTAATGATAGTGATAAGTGTAGGTTTGTGGAAAGTGATAATGCAGTAACGAGTGTAATAGCAATTGATGAAGCGAATTTAAGCCAACGTACTCGGAATGAAAT
>JACXIM010000168.1:16236-41984 GCA_014737505.1 Bombus sibiricus
ATTTCACTCATCGTGAACATTATCTCTTCACCCTCGACCGCACGATCTTCCGCCTCACTGCCCACAGGCAACGATATCTAGCGCGCGTACTTCTTTCAACCGCTCTCCTCGTCAGATACCTCCCCCCTTTATCATTTCTCATTGTAATCGGCGTACTCTGATCACTGTCCCCAACACCAAACAATATTTCACCACCTTCCGATTCATCGCCAACATCCGCCTCCATTTTCCCCGCTTACAATCGTGCTTCTGTGCTGCCTCTTGCTCGGCTTAAATGGGTTGAACCCATCTCCCTCTCCCTTTCCCTTCGGATTCGGTACAGCAGTGATAGTTACATTTTCACTTAGTCTAATGTCCGAGAGAACCTTAGACTTCTCCTTCTTCCCATCCCTTTTTAATGCTTGCGTTGCGCCTTCCTCGCCCGCATAGCTCCTCCGTCCCATTGTATCCGTCTTGTTTTCCCAAGTCGCTTTTCCCGCACGAGGGGGTGCCTTGGGGTCAACATCCCCCCACCCTCCCACCGTTCTTCCAGTCGCTTGATGACCGTCGGGTCGAGCCCGGAAAGCCACGCGAATCACCGACGGAGCCTGGGGGCTTCGAAACCCCATGCTCCATAATTTTTAATCCTTTTTTCAACTTGTCCACCATATTAATTGATATTTAATCGCATTGTCCAGAAACATAGCCAGTCGTCATATATATTTACCATAATTGCCACCCGAACGAAAGATAATCATAAGCCCTGTTGAGTGTCACCACTTCTAAGAAAACTCTACATCTGGTTTTTTAGCCTTCTCCGCCTTTGAAGTCATCGATAGCGTATAGACAAAAGCCTGCGACGAAGGCAGACGATAAACAGTCGACAGGCAACGTTGCCTTCGAGGGTTTTGTTCAGTTACAGGATAACACTGCTAACGTGCGGATCTGGACCAGCTCAAATTATTATTTTATACTTGTACTTTCACTTCTGTATTTCAAATATATTTTCCTACCTTATAATTCATCCACGCGTCTCTCTTTATACATCTAATAACCTCAACATAATCAACATTTGTACAATCCATTCATTGTAAATAAATCACCATAAATATCAGAATATAATAATAATATATTCCGCGATATTACATATATAATCTAAAATTTAAATATCCTGTTTTAGGGCGAAATATCCAGTGAATTAACGGCGCCGGAACAATTACATCTCCTTAAAATTAACGGGTAAATCTATAACATAAGTAATAACATTATTATCTAATTTCAATCTAGTACCCAAAAACTGTTCAACATAAATTCACTATGCTCAAAATGCATCCCCTTACAAATGATATCGATATTTATGACATTTATTTGCTATATTAATATTGATATTATTTGTTATAGGTGCAGACCACCGACTTCGGCCAGGACTATTATGCTTCGCCTTCGTCATGGCAATAATGAATATAATATTAACTACGATAAAAAACTAAAATTAATAATTTGACTATAACTATCGCCGCTGTAATACGACTGACTTGTATACATATTAAATAATTTATAATAAATAACTTGTTCATAAATACACCTTGCCACATTTATGTACGCTATCCTTTGTCTTACGACCTACAACCACCTTGACCTACACATCGTCGTTATTCCTTTATATTCTTCACAAACCGTTATAGCGCAACACTTCCAAATCCTATTATGTTTAATTCTGAAGTATTATAATGGAACTTTCGGGCAGCTCACTATATCAGGCCAACTCTCTCGGAGTTCAAAGTAATTTCCCGTTCTCCCAGGTTTTTCCCTGTAACGCGACTTGGCAAGTAGATAGCTGCCACTGTAAGACACTATATAAAATAAATTAGAACCGCGAAAAAATTTCGGAAATCCCCCAAAAAACATCTCCAAAGTAACAGCTCAGCAGCGGTTGAACTTACTTAGAGCAGACTCTATTTCTGTCATCAAACAAGTGATCCGTAATGTGGCGACCTCTTCTCGAGGTTGCGAATGAAGCTCGAGCATCGCGCCTGGAGACATACTGACCCGTGCAACAACATGGCGTATCGAGAACAATACTTCGTAAACCACCATCTTGTCGGGAACTTTCGCTTAGTAAATTCCTCCCAATCCGACTTATTCCATGCTATTAATCGATATAATTGGAAAGAACCCACTCTCCCAATCTTAGACTAAAAAGGCGTTAGGCAAAAGTGAAGAGAATAAGTACTCTTAACACTGCAGATTATCATATGACTCTCGCTACACCGTAGTACGCGCCCAGCTCCATAGGTGTCGCTCGGTGCTCGAATACCTAACTGTCATGACTTGTAATAGTCCCGAGATGGCACGACACGTACAGTATACTCATCTAAGGCTACATACAGTTACTTGTACGTACAGGTGGCACCGCCAAGTCGTACATCGGCACCAGGCTGATGATGATTCTATAACCCTACCCTGAGTAACGGAGCCCTCATACCAAGATGGCGACCGTCTGACAGACCCGTGCGCATCTCTTTACATCGATACCGTTGGCTTTCGCAATAAAAAGAGCTGCCGTGCCAAGTGAGTGCTACCCTCCACTTACGAGATCCAAAAACTCAACGCACCACCGTGGTTACGACGCCTTTTAAGCATCGATCGACCGTGGCGAAAACAGACGAGGCTAATGCTGCGTCTGTCCGCGAACGGTCGAAACATTTTGGTCCTTCCGGCCGGATGACGTGTCAAGTGAAAAGTGCATTTACCAGTGACCACACAGTGCCCCGTGAATACATCAAAACCAATAGCGGAAGCATTATCACTACAGCGAATCCAGTGTCGTCGGGAGCGTTACCTTCGAAGAAGCATAACCCGTTGGTCCAGGAACGCAACCACGCAACCTCCCGCCGCAGATGGACAATCATCAGCCTAACGAATTCCAACAACAACAAAATCTCGGAACGACAAGGTAAGCTCTTTAAGTGTTTCGCTGATTCCTATTCTCTCCACCATACCAACCACCACCAAAAGAATGCTGACTGCGTAAAAAATCAACATCATGCGACAAAAACGCTATAAATATCTCGACACCATCCAGACCATACAGGAATGCGTCGACCAGTATCAACAGGCTAACAAGAATGACGATTGTCTCTTGAAAACATATCAAGCCCAACTCGAGGAAAAGTGGAAACGGTTCCGACTTGTCCAAGAGGAATTAGGAGACCTCGGCTAAGCGGACTCCACGTTGGAAACAGACACGTTAAAAACTTACATGTCCCTAAATTAAAGAGTCTGATACAGGGTGAGCTACCATCAACTTCGTCGACACCCAACGGCAGCGATTTTCCCACACCGAAATTTCACTTACCAGAAATACGGCTGCCAATATTCGACTGGAAATTAGAACAATGGAGCCCATTCTACGACACCTTTACCTCAACGATAGACAACACCACTACCTCACATCCATACAAAAATTCCACTATCTGCGGGCCGCCCTAATGGGAAACGCAGTGGCCTGCGTGAATTCAATAAGCTTCAACAATGAAAATTACCTTGAGGCTATGGCCTTCCTCAAGAGGAAGTTCGAGTGTCCACGACACATCGTGTCATGTCACGGCCTTGCAATCATCAATTATCCAAAATTAACTAGATATTTTCCAACGGCTTTGAGGGACTTAACAAACACGGTAAGACAAAATCTCGATGCATTAAATAGTTTAGGAGAACCAACCAATGCAAACTCCCTCATTCTCGACCTCATTAGTTCAAAATTACCTTCAAACATCAAACACCAATGGGAACTCACGTTAAGAAGTCCCTCAGTACACTCAGTTACTGGACTACCTCGAAAACTTATCGCTCACTTGCATATCGCCCTCTGAGGTTTCGCCGACAAGAAGATCACAGGAGCAACCCAAGCGGGTCCGTCAATACGCGCCACGAGGACACGCATTTACCGCATCCCAGGCTCCGTCTACATATCACACTTACCGAGGACCACACGCCATCTGGAGATATGATACCTTCAAGGCTAAATCCCTTTGCGAGCGCCTTGAGAAGGTCAAAAGGGCATCTTTATGCATCAATTGCCTGAGGAGAGGACGCAGAGCGCGAGACTGTCGCGCCGGATTATGTCGTACGTGCGGTGGGAGGGGGGGGGGGGTATTCACGATGACGGATATCTCCAAAGCGTTTGACACGGTACCCCATTCGGCGATAAAACCTTTCCTAGCGAGAAAAGGTGTTCCGACCCCTATTATAGGCATAATCGAGGAAATATACAAAGGTTGCAAGATGAAGATCAAAACCAGAGACAATGTAGGGGTCGAGATTGAGATTCTTATGGGAGTCAAGCAGGGTGACCCTTTGTCACCGCTGCTATTCAATTTATGCCTAGAGGCGCTGCTGGATGAAATGAAGGAGAAGGCCAGTGGCACAAATGTAAATGATATAAGGAAAGTCCCGATCCTGGCATACGCTGATGATGACACAGGGTAAATTTGACTTACTACGTGATAAGATAGTTAATCCCAACCGCCTTATCATGAGTGACCGCCAGGGTAACATACAGTCACTCTAAACATGATACATCCGTACAACCAAAGTCCAGAGTAACATGCAACCATATGATACATCCGTACGACCAAAGTCTTTCTCCCACTCCAACAAACAAAAGAATATAAATACTCCTCCCGAAATCACCCGAGCAGTCTGCAGTCTGCATAAGTATAAACTACCCTAAACTTAAAGTCTATCGTTGCACAGACATAATATCATTTATTTCATTGTACAAGTGTGTGGAAATAAAGAGTTCAATCTCCTGTTTGAGATCGACATTTTTTTCAATAATTTGTTAAATTATTACGCGAAACTGTTATGATAAATTTGTTCCCTACTTCTTTTTAATTTCCTACTATTGCTGTATTATTTGTTATAATGTCTCCATTTTAATCGCAAAATGCATTGTTTTATTTAAGAAAAATGATACAGCATATTCATCCGTTATCTTTCCTATTTATTAACCAAAAACTATGAACGAAAAAAAAACAACAAATCTCAGTTCTCAGATTCTATTGCAAGTCATTATAATTAGATATGGACATGATGTAAATAATATACCAAGTCTGATATCTACAAAATCGTCTAAAACATTGAATTTTTATATGTATGTAGTATCGGACCCGGAGGAACCCCCAAATTGTAGTAACAACCACAGACGAACCCCCAGGAACGTACTGATATTAATGATTTATTTAAAGTAAATGGATTGTACAGGTGTTATTTAGGCAGTAGGACGATGATTGTTTAACAAGAACTAAAAACTAATAATTCGAACAACTCAATGGTTCATTTGCAACTCTCAAACGAACCACACTCTCTCGACAACGCAAGCCACACTCTCTCGACAACGCAACTCGCAGTCTCTCTCTGACCTCTCGATGCACACTCCTTGACTTCTCATCTAACACTCCGCTAATTTGTCTTTCTCCCGTAGCGTTCTTTTGTCCCTTGTCCTATCCCCACCACACACGTACTCCTCAACCGCTCGCGGCCAAAGTCACGTAGGCCCTTTCCACGAAACGATAATAATTGCAATTCGATCTGAAGAAGGACAGACGACATACTTCGGCTTTCTCGCGACTTTGTTTATAGTTCGCTATCTCTTTGGCCTGTTCCACGATACTACATGTATTTTATATGTAGATATTTTATTATACATAGAAACCTAAGCTCAATATTTAACCAATGGCGAAACAGTAAGCGGTAGAATATCTCACATGAGATTGATGTTATCAGAAAAAGTTTTATCAAAAATTGTTTAGTTCGAATGAAGACATCATATACGGTGCAAATTACTTTTTTGCAGATCCAGTAGTAGGGTTTCATTTCAACTTCATTTTTGCAAATGTTGCAAAAAGTCGAAAACGTAAATAATGTCTTCTCGTTTAAGTTTCCGTTTCGTAGAAAAAAGTAAAGTTTAAACATCCTTATATTAATAATATAATAGTAGCTATTTTTTGTATCTATGGGATAAACTCTTATTTCCAGATAATGCAAGTGACTTGAGATAATAAAAAATAAAATAATATACAACATGACGAAACAAGAACAGAAAAGACTGGTTATACGAGATACCGCAATTGATTTTAGTAGATACATACGGCGATGTAATCGGAGTGCTTAAGGGTAGATAGAGTGACAGAAAAAGTGGAGTTTATTGTCGAAATTGTTGGCTTTCACAACTAGATGATCCAAGCTGTTATTTTAGCCATAAAGTGTGCAAGATACGTACTTCTGATTGTCCGCAACAAAAACAATCAGCCAACGTTTATTTTCCACTACTGAGAAGCTTGTAATTAATACAAGAGCAAAATTGTTATCAGAGAATGTAGCACAACATAACAATTTAAGATAACAAAACATTTGTCCTTTTTTATAGGAATTCTGGCTGGCATTCTATTTTTCGATTTTCGTTATTTGCTCGTTATCGGTTTGAAGAATCAAAAAACGAGCCTCGAGAGAACGTTGTATTGCCTATAAAATGTTATAAGAAGCATTGTATTTTGAATATTGTTCTTCTTTCATATTATGTGCATTTTGTGTAATTTTGCAAAATTTCTTATAAATGGCTAAAAGCCCGCAGTCTAGCTATACCAAATCAGCATTCCGATTTGCATTCGATTTTTGTTCAATTGGTATGGTGCATAAATTACCTGTAATATAATATCGAAGTCTTTAATTATTTTTTCGATTTTCTCGAGGTCCGCAGTCACCCCCATTTTCACTCAATTGATCGACTTCCATGCTAGCTCAGTCAATTAGGTATTTTAGGGGATTCTCATTTCTAAAGGATGTCATGAGTTTTCACAAGAATGGTATATATCGAGAAACAGACATTTCTTGTATTCATTGTTAAGAAATGTTAAGTTTGTATGATCGCTAGTTACTACAAGTTAAGTTGGTACGACTTCTAGCGACGCTTTTTTGTCTTAAAAGTCGACCACGTGTTAATTAACTGTGTGTATCCTGTGTGGTAAGACGCGTTGTACTAGGCGGAGAAATATATTAAGTATAAATCGAATCTGTGTGAATCGATTAATTATCAACCCCAAATCTACATTAATTAACATTCATTAACTCTTGTAAATTAAAATTATTCACTAAAGACCGTATTTTACGTATACTTTCACAACTGCAACGCCCGGAAAGCAATTCTTACCCTTCGTAAATTGTTACATTGGATAATCGCGGTGATTCAATTACGAAACTTGTTGACGGAGTTTCTGCTGATACATGATCGTACATGTTGGATACAAGAAATTTCTTTCCAACCATTCATTATTATATATTAGAAATTTACTTTTTGTATGCGTCGCCTGCTCTCGCTTTAGGCGATGGCGTCAAACCACAGTGTTCCGATTGCAGATGTTAGCCGGACTAAACTATTTTCTTATATTCATTAAAACCAAATATGATCGAAGAGAATGAATATACATATATCTTTGTTTACTCCATATCATATTAATGCATTAATGCACGCCATTTCTTTACTTGAAATAATTATTATTTTCATAATATGTTGATCAATCCAAGCAATTGCCATTGCCCGTCGATTTTTCTTATATTTTTGGTAAAAGCTAAATATCCTGTTGGATAAAGACGTCTCATTTGAGACGATCCAATGACCGACCCATTCTTGGAATTTCTTGAGATAGACGAAGAGCGCATGTTCCAAGGCGTGTTACATGGGCCGGAGCAATGTCGGCGGAGTACGTTGGGTGCAACACTTCCCATTACAAGTCCATCAGCGCTTCTTTTTAAACGCGCTTGCCACGTGTGGTCTAGCGTTGTCACGTTGGAGGACATCATTTTCTGCCTATTACTGTCTACTGACGGCCTTGTTTAATCGCCCCAGTTCCCGTTGATAAAATTTAGCATTAATCGTTTCAACAAATTCAGAACCACCATATCCTACGCCTTCCATATCCTGCCAAATGCATAACACTATTTTTTTCTATAGATATTCTGTTTTGGTGTCAATTGAAATTCAGCCAGGTTTCACCTACGATTTACTCCGTTTGAGGTTTTCGTCTCCATTTATGATACGACACAGAATGCTTTTCTCATATGTTTAACAAGCACAGATATGTTAAAATGTTGATCTTGAAGAGGAACATAGATGGTGCATACTCTACTTCGAATTCATTTTAAAAAATGATACAAGTACTGATTTGGATCAGATAAGTCTCCATCAAAGCTGACCGACGAACGGATAGGGGCTATTGCTGGTGATAAGAAATCAGCGAGAATGTCGCGTCACATCACGGTTGAATAGAAAGGAATAGACTCGGACTATCTAGTATTTATAAGGAACTTTAAGTTACCACAGTAAACCATAATTCGATCGAAAACATTCTGTGGCTTGGAATTAATTTTTTACAAATACATTGCCGCCGCGTAAATCGGGAAGTCATCAGCAAATACCAACGCACATGGGTTAAGATCGCTATTGAGATGGAGGAGGATCAAAGCATGACTAAAATACAAACTAAACAGGATGGAAGTGTTGAACGTTCTCTGTTGCAACCCGTCATTCACCCCGAAGGCAACATTTGTACTTGCCATCCAATGAGACACCTTCCGGAGATTATAGACCAAATCATTTGAAATAGATGTTTAGGGAAACCGCATCGTATCAGCTTTTATAGCAAACCGCTCGACCAAAACATGTTAAAAGCCCTTTCTAGGTTTATGAGGAGAGTTTTCCTACCAGCAGATGTCTGACATAAATTTTATGGTTGCGTGGAACTTGCTGTATTTGACCCGGAAGCCAAATTCCTGATCGGAAAGAATGGAAGTCTCTTTACAATGAAACAGTATGATTCTCTGTATCGCCCTCTCAGAGACCTTACTAATGCGTTCTCTGCAAACAGCAAACTCATTGATCTGTACCTGGCTGGATTTGGTTTGTTCTTATTTTTTTCCTAGCGAGGGAACAACTTTCCCCATCTTCCATATCTTAGGAAAATACGCAGGTTCAAGAGATCATTGAAGATCAAGGAGAAGAAGAATGTGTATCTTTGCAGGAGCTATATTGATACTGCGTTGACGATATTAAAGCCAGATAACCTTTTCCTATTCTGAAACTTAAACTCAATCGTTAATGAATCTACCGATGTGAAATAATTCTCTGAGACATCGGAGTCGAAGCGGTTACTAGCCGTTTCCTCCGGTGAAGGTATAGACCTTGTTTCAGCGGCCCCAACTCAACGAATATCTGAATTTTCAAGGTTATGAAATTTGGGAATCTGAGAAGATCACCACACACATTTCGGCGCACACATTCAAAATTTGTACCCAGTAGTCTTGCGGGATTCACGAAGCTTACCGAGCGGTAGAAAGGAGACCGGACAATAAATGCTTCGCTACATACAAATAACAAGTGCTATTGTAACGAGTGATAAAATTTTAACAAGTTTAAAGTGATGAAATAGCACGCGAGCACAATAGTAATTAAGGACCCGTACAAAAAACAGTTCATAATATGAAAGGAAGCCACGGCACACAATCGTGAATAACAGAAGCACGTGTAGCGTACACGTTTATTCTTGGCGTCTCATCGCGTTACTATTAAGATCTGGGGAGCCGGCGGTTGCGAAGACGTCATTATCTCGACTTCTTTGTCGGCTTGGTACCAGTAACGATGCATTTTCTGCTCTGTAGCACTAGGCGAGGAGGATGTTCAACTGTGGAAAATGGTGAGAATTGTCTGAAGAAAATTTCAGGGCGCCGATCACGAAGTTAGCCCTGTTGCCTAGCACTCGTCTAACTTGCGGAAACATGCTTTTGGAATCTTTAATTCTTTGGATCCGGAGAACTAGTGAATCTATCAGGGGCCTTCCTGATTTTATGACTCTATAGCACTTGAAGTGTTCAATGAAGGATGAGATAGTGTAACATAGTGTACCGATGCGCTTCTTCAGCCGATTTAAGATGCGGGGATTCTGTGTTTGTCTTGAGCAAACATCTGAAGTGGGAATCCAGATATCTCTCAACGCAATTGAAATCCCTTGTAAGAGCTGGAATGGAGGCTTCTAGGGCCGAAAGAATATTATTATTTATGGTCTGGAAGACGATCTCTACTTCTGCTGACTGCGTACTACCGACTGCTATCTCAGTGTTCTTATCCTCGTGGACAGAGATAACAAATTCTGACAGTTCGGTGCAGAAAAATATCAAGCTTTTCCGCGAGTACCAAATCCAAGAACGACTGCGCCTTAACAAATCAAATGCCATCAAAATCAGTGTCACTGAATGGGAGAACCAGATCCACCTGTCACTCGTTAAATCAGTGTCACAGGTTCTTGTCTCTGTTATTATTTAACGTGCTGCACCAGGGAACGTGTCTCGGGTTATAATCATCACCCAGGATGAAAAAATTGTATCGCACAGATAGAGTTTTTGGAAAAGCGCGTCACATTCTTCGGCAAAGACGTTGTGACAAGACGCAAGCTTAAGAGCCTGCAACGATAATAGAATATATGAAAAGCCGCGTTGTTTGCTGGTTTATCGTGACAACTGAAAGCTCCAGTTTCCCCTTGTCTGTACGTGTTTAGTTATTATCGCTTCAAAGTTAAATGTCATGCTAATCGAAATGTATTCAGTGATAAAGCCGTTCCGCCCCCGAACTTCGAGTTAAAGTGGTCGCACCCTTTCGAAACGAAGACCATTGAACAGGACCTTATGCCTCTCCGTGAGATTCGTCTTTGCCAGCAGGACTACAACGAGAGAGCTTGCAACAGTAGGAACCTACGGTTATTAAAGACCATCGGATTGCTATTGGATTTCGCAATTTCAAAGTTTGTTAGACGTGCAAAGTCACTTGTGATAAATCTGCCAGAGTTTATCCGTGCCATCTTAGCGATAATGCGTTCATCTCCGTCGACTGAACATAGCACAATTCCTTGAAGGGGTCAATGCTGTCCATCAGATTCACCATGTTGTCCGTACTCATGGTGCGCTCTACTCATACAAGAGATTACATTGACCAGGAGGATTGTTCGTAAAGGGCTGAAAACGTGTGAAGCTCTTTGGCGGGCCTACGAAATTGTTGAAGGATTTTATTTTACTCATCTTCCGCTTCTCTGTCATTTCAGCACGCTTCTTGATTTCTAAATGAATCGAGTATATTCTGTATATGATCTGACATCCTGTTCTTCGTTTGCTGGCTCCCAACTGTATATCCGTTTATCGGGCATGAGTTCGGAGCGTGATCGCCCAACACACTTTACGCACCGTATTCTACTTTTTCACTGTTGCAGTTCACTACAACGTAATCGATTCTTCGAGTTCTTGCATTGACACGTGTCGAGTTTTTTATTGTTTTGTTGAAGATGTTTAGTTTCGAATCTGTCCACTTTAACAACTGTGAGCTGAATGATGATAAAACTGGTCCTTCGAAGACGTTTTGTTGGAAGTGCTTCTCACACGTACTTTTTACAATCCCATTTGTATGGTTTTCCTGTGATATAAATGTGGTGATATACCCGGACGCCCCCGAGGATGTAGTATCAATCCCGGACGAGCCGCCAAGAATGTACTGATATTAGTGATTTATTTAAAATAAATGGATTGTACAGGTGTTGATTAGACAGAAGAACGATGGTTGTTTAACATGAACTATTCACAATAACTCGCTATAATTTAGACAACTCAATGGTTCATTTGCAACTCTTACGCGAACCACATTCTCTCGAGAACGTTAGCAACACTCTATCGACAACGCAACTCGCACTCTCTGATTTCTCGATCCACACTCTCTGACTTCTCATCTAACACTCACTCTTAATTCGTCTTTCTCCCGTAGCGTCCCTTTGTCCTTTGTCCTAGCCCCACCACGCACGTGCTCCGCAACCGCTCGTGGCCAGAGCCACGTAGGCCCTTTCCACGAAACGATAATAATCGTAATTCGATCGAAGAAGGACAGACGACATACTTCGGCTTTCTCGCGACATTGTTTATAGTTCACTATCTCTTTCGCCTGTTCCACGATAACTACATAAATGTAAAGAACTGCACTCTTTGCGTTTTCAACGTATTGTACATGCTTTTGAATTAACTAATGGTTCTGCGCTCCCATTATTCCTCTTGTTCGTCGGTATAGCAACGGCGGAATCTGCAACTTTGTCTCCCCTGTTTGGTGTCCGGGGAACTTAAATGTATTATTCTTTCCCGCATCCGAAATTTGTTTGATAATTCAAGAGCTCTTGAGTGACTGATATATGGACCAGAGTTGAGCAATAAAAATAAATTTGAAATACACCTATTGTCAGAAGTTGAGAAACATTGTGATCGCTTGCAGATTACTGTGTATTTCTTATTTCCTGAGATACATTGGACGAAATTAAAAATAGTGTAAGAAGATGACAGTGTATATATGAAATTACTATCATATATGTTTTTTTCGGTTAGACTCGTGTAAGAATAATACTGAAGGGGGAAATTTTGCGACAAAAGTTAAGAAACATATATTGTTCGCATTATATAATTACTTGCAACTTAAACTTTCAACAAAAAATAATCTAACAAGATTTTGTATTTCGAAATGCATTGGAATCAATAATTTTGTGAGAATATTCTTTGCAGTAGAACGGAACTTCTCGACCGATGTGCTTGGTAGATTATCTGTCTCAATATTGTCTCTCTTAATGTATTCGAAATGGAGAGAAGTGATTAATTTTGTCTATTCCCATCTTAGTACTCTTAATAAATCATTAAAATTATTTATCATTTTGTCATATTTCATATTAATGGAGTTAATATTATGAATTATTTGTTAATGATGTATATGGCGTTAATAAACATGATTAATTATCCACTCGAAAGAAGAAACAAACTTATAAATATATTTGTTTTCATTAAAGTAAATAGAATCTCATCACATTTGTATTGTATCGAACATCAATCATCAAAGCAACCAAAATTTCCTGGAATAATAATCTGTACAAAGGAAAACCAAAACATTAAAATGTGTAAATAGAGCAAATTATATCAAACTGAACCAGTGATTAATGTTAAGTTGCTTTCGAAAGATTGAACTACTGCCAAATGTGATAAGCAAACAGCTGATCGAAAAGAAAGGATAATTTTATATCAGATGGTAATATGAGATGGTAATTATCGAATAAGAACGTACGTTAATTGAACGAAATTAGGACACTAGTATGTTGTAGCGGTGAAAAAATATTGATTCGGACTTTCTTGAATTTTATGTCCTTTATGATATTTTCTTTTGAAATACGATAAATTAATACAAATGAGATCAGAAATCATAATTCATGGTTTTATTCCCCCATCTAGCCCATTTTTTGTTCTTTTAGATTTAGTCGATAGAATTATAGATGTCGCGGAAATGATAATGTCACTAACTTTCTTTTATTGATGCAGCAAAGTTATTATATAAGATCTCGATTCATTTAAAGCACTTACATGTACAGTATTTCATTTGGTGCTAATAAATACTGTTTAAATGTATATTAATCATGAGTCATTAATAAATATGTATTACAATTTCTAATAAAAATGTTTAATAATGTTACAACTTCCACATCAAATATTTACACATATACAGAGTGTCCCACGCAAATGGACTAGGCTGTATCTTTTAAACGGTCAAGGATAGAAGAAGATGTCGTAAATGAAAGTTGAATGGTATCAGGCGGTGCATAATATGCAACTAATTTTATGCACTTTTGTGCATCGGTGCATCAGAAAAAAACAACTGCACTTTTTTCTTTATAAATAATTGTCATATTTAGTATAATTTGATTTTACAAATAATTACAATGAATATGTGTATGTTCTGTAATTGCCAATGATACGTACAAACACTGTTTATCTGCATTATATTATTCGTACAAATTTTTCTGAATGTAACGTTCAGGCAGGAGCAAATGCTAAGCGAGAAACGCCCGTGCTTTATCCTTATCATTTTTACTGTGGATTCTAATTTCATCGGTCCTGTACAGGTTACGTTCACTCTGGATTACCTGAAAAGTGTGCAAAGAGGATAGCGATACAGAAAGAGAGAGAGAGAGAGAAAGAGAGAGAGAGAGAAAGGTTCGGCTACTGTGGATAGGAGTACACTTTTATTTACAGTATCAAAGAAAAGGAAAAACTCATGAAGAGAGTGCGACTTACTCTTAGTGCTTATTGGTTCGTCGTTCATTCATAAACACATACTTTCTTTAGATTTATCGTATCGGTGATCGCGTTTACACTCGTCAGTGCGCGACCTAGTCCAATAATAATCACCACTGAACCAATCGAAAATGTACACTCAAGTTACACGCATGAGTGTAATAAATAGCAGCAGTGATTCTGTTCAAAAATTCTGCGTAATGCCATCAGTTACTCATGTCGATTCAGATCCACTAGTTTATGACATGATGACTCCAAGGAACTAGCATGCATTCTACTCGCAATTCGATGCGATTTACCATTAGGACGGTTTCATCGATATTGTGACTCGAAAAAACCTTTGTTTAATCCCTTCTAGGGCAAAACATAGAATATCATAATTTGTTCTTAATGACAATGTTAATTATTCTGAAAGCTCAAAGTAATTGATTTCTATTAAATGCACAATTTTAATGATAGTATTCAATTCAAGAATGGAGAGTTCAAGATTCAGTTCTGAAAAATGTATACAAAATATATGTACATCTGTAACAAAATATGTGTACACATAATCCTCCGTTAACTTTGGGGGTATAAAAGAACCCAACTGCGGTAGAGGGTATTAAATGAAGGATCTCCTTGACCTCCTGCCTGATTTCATTGTCCAGTAACTTCAATACCCCCTCGCTAGGTGGGCTTATTAGTAGACTATAAATGTAGCGAGGGAAAATATGATTCTGGAGAAGCTTTATTTTCTGGCCTGACTTTAATGGTAATTTTCTGGTTCTTTTTATCGTGCTACGGATTTCTGGTACGGTAATTCCGCACCTCAGGCCTTTCCATGGTCCTATTTTCGCTCCCAGGTACCTGAAGGCCTCCTCAGGGCCCACATTAGGTATCTGCTTATTCTCTATTTTTATCTATGGGTTCTTGACGTACCAGGTGTCCTTTTTAGAGACCACTTGAAACGTCAAGCATTTCTCCAAAGAGATACTCATCCCCAGGCTCTTCAGGTACTCGTAGACTATGTATAGTTGTTTCTGAGCTTCCCTTTTGTCCTTCCCAAATAGGACAATGTCATCGGCGAAGGCCAATATAGGGATCCTATTTTTCTCATTGATCTTAATTCCTTCTGTATTTTCCTCTACCGCCTCCAGCAGCGGCTCCATGCACAAGTTCAATAACAGAGGTGACAGAGGATCACCCTGTTTTACTCCTCTGAGGATTTCTATCTCGACCCCTATTCCACCTTTTGTTTTAATTTTGGTTCTGCAATTTTTGTACATATTTTCATTTAATTCGATTATCGGGGTCGAGATTCCTTTCCTAGCCAGATAAGGTCTAATCGCCGAGTGGGGCACCGTATCAAAGGCTTTTGAGACGTCTACTATTATGTTGACACCTCCATTATCCCTTTTGCTTTGTTCCAGGGCTGCATTTAGAAATTCTACTTTAATTTTGCACCCTTTGCCGGTCCGATCTTCCCCCATAGATCTTTGTACAGTTTATCCATCTCTTTTGCTTCGGGAAGTTGTCCGGCTGATGCTAAATAGACCAAATCGTTGTTAATTACAACATCGGCTAACTTCCTAGTACATTCACTGAACATGTCTTGGCAACGTGCGTATATATATTTTCGTCGCCAATTTCTGTCCTTACTGCTATTACTTTTATTACTTATATTTTTTTTATTTTTATTTTTGTTTTTGCCTGTTTCCCTTTTGTTCCATTTCTTACTTTGATGGGGCCTGTCTCCCTTATCGTCAGTGTTGCTTTTAGCCAATGCTCTATGTAGAAATGTGCCGACAAATTTGTCTATTTCTTTAGTTAAAATTTCTTTACTGGTGCCAAATTTCTCCCATATACTTTTTAATTTATTATATAATTCCCTTATGGGAGGGGGGACTTCGGAAGTTTGTTCAATTTCTCTTCTCAGGTTGCGCCGCCACTCGTTATTTCATTCATCGTTTAATTCGCTTATGGGGGTCCGTTCCCCTTCTTTTTTCATTCCTTACGCCAGGGTGCGCGTGCCGTTCGGGTGTGGATAGCCCTCCCTGAGTTCCAAAGCTCATGGGGCAAGCTTCGCACTTAAATGCTCCTTCATTGCTTTGATTTATACCCTTACACTTTGGTATGTGACACCCCGTCCCATGTAGCTTCGGGAAGCTTCTTCCACACTGTATGCATGCCCACTGAATGCCGGCATCTATATGATGCAGACTAAGGTGCCTGTCCAGGTCCGACAACGTCATAAAGAAAAGGTAAGCTTCCCTTTTCTCGCAGACCGCACAAGCTACCTTATCCCCAATTAACGGCACCATTACCTTTGAAATCATATACGGGGACATTGCCAATTCGTCATCAATGGTTCCCTCCAAAGCGGATAAATCTTCCACAGCGCTTCCGGGACCGAGAAGCGCTGCGTCCGAGGCACTAATATTATTCTTTCTACTAATTTTAATAGATTACTTGTGATCTCATTTTCTTAATCCAATTATTTTCATCTCATAAACCATTTATTGCCAGTCGTCGCCAAGGAGAAAACAAAGGAACGGGTTCCTTTATTTAATAGATTTTATTGTTCCTTTCTGTCTTTCACGGTATAAACCGTTAGATCGGCAAGCCGATTCATTATTTTGTTTTTCAGTCGTTCGCTCTTTCACCGCCGCACTCCGTTTAGTCATGCACGCCGCATACGGAGGATTATTCCCCACGCTCATGCGGCGGGCATGTTACCGGCGGTACCACTTGGAGGTAGGAGTGCAACTTGGGCAGACAAGACCGAAGTCTTCCCTGCCCCCGAGTACCTATACCCCCCAAGACCCCACAACACAACCGTTTAATAGCGGCATGCTGCTTATGGGCTCCAAGGGAATCATAGTTACTACGCCAAAATATGTGTACACATATTTTGTTACACATATGTGAACAAACTGTAATTTGTTCATAAAAATATACTTTTCAGTGTTAGAATGTTTAAGATCGTGAAAAGTATATTCCTATTTAAACGTGGAATTTTAATAACGAAAGAAATTAAAATTTTAATGAAGTTTTGTTTGCTATAAAAATTTGGTCACTAATATAAAAATGAAAAATCCAGGAATTGAGATCCTAGTGATTTCTGAGCCACGTTAAACATTTTTATCGTATATTTCAACATTAAAAGTTCAATAACTGTTTCAATAGAAATTTACAGTTATTCCTACTAAATACGAGTAACAAAATTTCGCACAGACTACAACGTACAGACTAAAAGCAGGAGTTGTTAATACAAAGT
This sequence comes from Bombus sibiricus, assembly GCA_014737505.1. Classification (NCBI taxonomy): domain Eukaryota; kingdom Metazoa; phylum Arthropoda; class Insecta; order Hymenoptera; family Apidae; genus Bombus; species Bombus sibiricus. The sequence goes on from JACXIM010000168.1 coordinate 33,665, forward strand.
ATTAATCGTCAGATAAAATAACGGATGAATACTCGTAAAGGCTTGTTGCAAAACGGCGTATGTTACTGATTATAATAACTGTTCGCGATCGCGTCCGTTTATTTATACTAGTCGGGAGGAAATCGAAAAATTCGAATTTGTCTTCGTTCGACGGTTACATGTAGTGGCGACGTTGTTTTTCTCGGAGTTTGTTTATTCTTACATTACATGTATCCTAACGATCTTCACACTCCGAGGCAAAACAACAACATGATTTGAATTGACGTCTAACTCATGTGCCGCTACAGACGGAATATTTTTCAGTAAATATTTTTCAATCGATAAAGCAGAAACAGAAAGATATTGAAACCGTATATCGCTGCTTGACATTGATAGCGATGCAATTCGCAAAAAGGTAAATTTTAGAGGAGAGGCTTTTTAAAATTTACGAAGAGATTTTCAACGAGTCATTTGAATAACATTACAAGGCTGACTAAACACAAGATATACCATTATTCGCGAAAGCAGTATGACCTTCCACTTATAATGTCGCAAACAACTGAAGATGTGAAAATATTGTTGTAAAACTAAGGTCAGGGCGATACGTAATAATTTTGTCCTGTGGCGCAACACTGACGGAATTTTAAATTTATCGTTTTATATGATAGAAAGAAAAGTATAATGTAGATTTGCTATTCAATAAAAGCAAATTTTGAAATTCTTTTTAGTTGTGCCACCATCAATGCCAAACAGCAATATAAGAAATCTAAAAATCTTGATAATGTTAATACTTTCGAAGGAAGTAAAAAAAAGTAACGTGAGTTTATTGGTTCCGTTCTACCAAATGGCGGACAAGACGTCGTGAGTTGTGCTTCTATATTGCAAACGAAATACGGTAGATGATGTTTGCCTTAGTAGAAATGTTTGTTGTATCGCGTATTGTAGTTATATTTTCTCCTAGACCTTTAGTTTTTTCAATAAACTGAGAAACGTAAGAAGAAATGTTGCGTTTGAGATGCCTTTTCACTCTAATCATTATTTAAACATGTTTAAATGTTCATAATGCAATAACAATACATATCATTTTATTCGGGAGAGTTCACAGAATTTTTGCGTCTCAACCGCAACTCAATAACTGCTACTATAAGAACATAAAAAATTTCCAAAATTGAAAATTTGCAATTTTCTTCAAAATTGATTTTTTCGAAAATTGTGAATTATAGGAAAAAACCGTTTGCAAATTCGAGTGTAGCTCGCAAAAGTCAACAAAAATCGCGTATTGATGGCTGCAAAATTAGATACGTGTCGAACAGTGTTGTCAACCGTGTGTATCAACAGTGTTATAAAAATGGGACGCAATTAGCCCGTTCGTATACTTTATTAATAAGACAATGTTACACTTCAATGGTGAAACACAGACAGACTTACTGACTAAAGGACTGGGATATTTACCTCCTCACTATGATTCACATATCTCACAGGTGGGGATCCGGTCACTGTCCGTTCCCGTTGCCATCGCATGACCAGGTGCTATCTACATATCCTGAGATTGGCAGATTCCTGGCTTTTGGGCGACCTTACACTGTCGCATGACTAGGTGTTATCTACATATCCTGAGGTCGGCAGATTCCTGGCTTTTGGGCGACGCTACACTGCCAGCGTATAGCTCTGTCCCAGCAGATTGGCGTTCCAGCTGATTATCTCTGCGCCGTCTCGGCACTGATTTGCATGGGTACCGCCTGCGCTGACGGTCGCAGGTTTCCACTCCGGCGCGTACGTATCGTATTTTCTTCACCTTGGTTCCTGTCTGTTGTTTCTTGGTTTTTTCATATTTGTTGTCCTATCTTGAGTCCTGTATGTTGTTTGTTGTTCCGGGTTTTCTTTCGTGAAGTTTCTTCTTTTAGGCGTTGTCGTCTTCGTCGTTGTTGTTGCTGTTCTCTAAGTTGTAAGGTTCCCCTTCTTCTTCTCTGGTCTGCTCGGGTGCCCGTCGAGCCAGCCTTGGACTTCGTCTTAGAGGCTGGCTTGTCTGCTCACCTGGTTGTGTCGATCTTCTCTCTGGAGATCGCCCCTGTTGCGATGTACTCCCCCCCCCCCCACGTCCATCTCTCGTAGGATTCTCCTACTCTTCTGTTCCTTTGCCTGTAGAACGCTCCTTATTAACTGACGGCAGTGGGGGTATACGTCCTTTGTTAGGAACTCCCACATTTCCTTCGGCCAGTCCATGTCTCGTTCTTGTATTGCGTTTCGTAGTTTTTGTCGGTCTTCATTGAAGATTGGACAATCCTCTAGGATATGATGAGGGGTTTCTTCCCCGCACGTGTCCACTTCGCTCAGACAAAACGTCTTGAGTTTGCTGCTGAAATCCCCGTAACCACTGATGAACCGTGTCATGTAGTGGTCGGGTCTTACTCAGCGGGACTCAAGCCTATCCTTGATACTGTCGATGTATTCAAAGGTCGTTCTGCCCTTCCGCGTAGCCTGCCAGAGTTCTTGCCACTTCTCAATGGCTTCTCTGACGATTGCTTTTTCACTGCTTGCACCGTCTTGTCCTCTTTTCTTATTGAGTATTCTCGTCCTGAATTCGATTAAAAGGTCAATCGGAATGACCTCAGCGATGACCTGCAGTGCTTCTGTTAACGTTGTCCTGTGGGCCTTCGTCACCTCGAGGAGCGCCATCCTCTGTCACCTTATGAGTATGTTCCTCGTTTTCCTATTCAATATGTCGCTCCAGCCGGCTGCGGTGTAAGTGGTTATCGGCTCGAACGGCCCTTTGTACAGGGTACGCATGGCCGCGTGTCCGAGTCCCCATTTCGCCTTGGCCACTTTTGCGAAGCTATTGAATAGTTTTTGGCATTTGTGGGTTGTTTCATACACATTCCGGTTGATTTTCCGGCCGCTTCCAAGGTACACTCCCAGGTACTTGATCTTTGGTCCCATTCTGATACTCCTATTGTTGATCTTGATGATCGGTGGTCTTTCCGCGTCCAGTTTGCCTTTGACTAGTAGCATTTCCGTCTTCTCCGCTAACAACGATAGCGTCTTCCTGGTGCACCAAGTAGAAATGCGTGTAACCACTTCCTGCCCGTTTTCCTGTAGTTCGTTCCTCGCGTTTCCGGCGACTATGATCACTATGTCGTCCGCGTACGCGATCGGTTTACATTCTATCGCGCTTGTTGTTAGCTCAGCCAGCAGGTCATCAAATACAAGGTTCCAAAAACTTGGACCCAATACTGATCTCTGCGGGCATCCTTTCGTAACGGGCTTGCTGACTGCTTCATTTTTTTCCAATGATTTGCACGATTCTGTCCGAAAAGTAGCAGTTCGTTAACCGATATATGTTGTCGGGACTGCCCCTTCTCTTCAGTTCGTGCATAACGTTCGGCCACCATACGTTGTCGAAGGCTCCTGATATGTCGAGTGCAATTGCGAGGACGTACTGCCTCTCGCTCATTTGCTCGACCTTTTCGCGGAATTTGGTAATCGCGTCCACTGTCGATCTTCCAGAGCGAAAGCCATATTACCGGTCCGAGATCATCGCGTGCTCGTGGAAAATGGTCGCCATCCTAGTAGCCATCAGTATTTCCAGCAATTTGCCCACTATAGATAACAAGAAGATTGGCCTGTAAGACTTCGGACTACTTCTGTACCGTTCCGGTCCCTTCGGGATAGTGATAACGTTTCCCACTTTCCATCTTCTTGGGAAGACCCCCCAGGTAAGGCAACCTTTCATGAGCATAAGGAGCTCTTGATGAATCCCTCCCCAGGCGCGTTGGATTACCTCTGCTTCGACTAAGTTGGGTCCAGCACATTTTCCCCTCGTCAGTCGTTTCACGGCGCCGCTAAATTCTTCAAAGCGAAACTCTGGGGTGTCTTCAACATTCGGAGGGGCTGTCATGTTCCGCCTGACCTCTGCCTGCTCTGGCGTGTCGATTTCTTCCTGGTCGTCAGGTATCAGGGCAGACAGCATCGCCCCTGCGATCGTTCGCCAGTTGGACGTATCTCCTTGTGGCGTCCGTAGGGTCGACACTGTTTCTTCTCTCCTTAGTTTACCCGTGATCGTTCTGTATGTGATGCTCCAGGGTTCTTTGTTACCCTCCTTTGTTTCAAATTCTTGCCAGCTTTCAATCTTGGCTCTCGTTATTGTTTTAATATACTCCTTTCTGATTTCTCGGTACCGCAGCTTCTCTTGTTCCCTCGTTGCGGGGCCGTTAGCCCCTTGGTATCTTCTTCTTGCCCGGTAGGTGTTCCTCTTTGCTCGTGTGAGCTCGGGCGTCCACCATGGCACTGACATATAGTGCCATTTCTTCTTTGGAATGGCCGCGTCGCAGATTCTTATCAAGACTATATGCATTTGTTCGGCCATACGTTCGACGTCATCAGCCTGCCGGAGGGTTGTCTCTCGGAGAGCCTCTTTCTCCTCCATGACAACTCTTTGGAACACCTCCCAGTTGGCAATCCGTGTATTATAACTTCTATCCTGAAGCTGCGGCGGAGTACTTCTTTCCTCGAATTCCAGACGCGTCTCCAGAATCCTATGATCACTGGAGGTTCCGTCCTCGTGAATTTCCATTCTTTCACTAGCGGTATTGCTTCTGGACTCGCCACGGACGTGGAGGCCGTATTGTGCAATAACGGCCTCTAGAGCTTCACCTCTGTCGTCGATGGTCTTGCTATACCACAACGGTGATTTTGCGTTTGAGTCTAGGCTAATGATGGTTTTTTTAGCTATGAGACTCCTCAGTACTTTGTCAAGTTGTTCGATGCCAACCTCGATATTCTCGGTCGGCGGAGAGTACTGGCTTCTCACGTAAATTTCCGTTTCTGCGTCGCTTATCTGCACACATGCGCAATGTGTAGTGCAGAGTCCGGCGACTTCGAGTGACGTTAAACGTTTGGATCTGACTCCTACTGCTGCCATTGGCGGATCGTATTTCGATCCTCGTCAGGTGATCGCGACTCCTGTTTCGAGTCCAGGTATCTTTCCGTCGATACTGTATGGCTCTTGCATTAGCAAGATCACATCGTCATCAGCTTCCATCTGCGTCCTGGTCTCGCGAGGAACGGTTTTGGATCGTTGCATGTTATGCTGCAGGATACTGATTCCCCTTTGTCTCCCATGTCCTCTTCCGTTTTCGTCTGTTCTTTTACTCATATCGCGTTCTGGCTACCGCTACCTCCAACGCCTTTTTGTACATGGGGCAGTTCACGTTGGAGGTCGCGTCATCGGCCTTCTTCCCTGCCTTCCTGCAGTTTACGCAGCTGGCGTTCTTCTCTTTGCTTGTGCACGCTCTCATGCTATGCCCGCTTACTGTGCAGTGTGCGCAGATTTCATAGTTTACGCGGCAGTATTTTGCCACGGAGCCTTGGCATTAATAGCAGCGGCTAACAGGGATATAATCTCGGACTTTGCATGCATTCACGGATATGTAAACCTTCCTCATTAAAAGTTGTTCCCTTACCTGGCGGGGGGGGGGGGGTATTTCCATTACCTAGTTGGTCTCCTCGAAGTCCTTGAGGCCCGTCCTGAACCAGAGTTTGATGGTTGCAACATCCTCTTCTTTGAGCCTATCTTGATTCTGCTTCTTCATGCAGGCCAGTATCTCCTTTTCTGGGATTTCCCTTGGAACGTCATACAAGATTACCCGAGGCAGCCTTCTCTGTGGTCTACTGGTTTCTAGGCCGGTCTCCTTTAATTTTGCGTTCTCGGTGAACGCTTTCAGGACTTTCGGCTTCGTTGTTTCCACGACTAGGCCATTACCGCTAATTTTCTTTATTGCGGTAACCTGTATTCCCTTTTTACGGGGATTTACTAATGTGAATACCGCTTCCCGTGCTTCCTCACTCGACTTGATTTCGCTGTCCGTTGTTTCCGGGCAGATTATATCCACGTTCCTCGATGGTTTTACTGCTATTTGTCCGACCTTGTTGCTCGACATTATCACTTTTCCCGCGTATGAGGACTGCTTTGGTTCAGTCCCAGCGGTTTTCTTAACCGCTGTTTCAAGTCGCTTGCTGACTTGCAGCAACGTTACAGCGCTCAAGATTTCCGTTTTCCTTATTTTTGTCTGATCCGGTGCTTTGTTCCAGCTTACCAGTCAGGAAACTATTGTGAAGCAGGAGCTCCTTCACAATTCCTCCGATGTCTTTGAAATATCGCATAATTGTTGTGGTCTGTTCTTTATTTACCTTTTTACTGGGGTCAAGGCAGAAGGCTAGGACCTTCCTTTCTATGTCCCCTGCTTGTACATTTATATCAGGTACCGGCCGTGTTGTGTCGAATGTTGGTCAGGTTTCTTGTTGCTTTGCATCCCTTTCTTCTTCCTCAGTCCGCTTTCTCTATTTTCATTCCGGACTTTGTTTCTCCGGTGTTGAGCCCTCTGACTTTTGTGTCTTCAGAGGTTGCAGGGCCACCCTTGCCTTCGTGGTGGGTGGTGTCTGTCCCCGTAACGACATCTTGGATTACTTGGCGTACGCACAAGCACACTATTTGACGGTGTAACACTATTCGCACGCAACACTACCGGCGGCGTTTAGTTTTACCCGCACTGTTCTTTTCGTATTGCTTTACGCCCGCAGACTCTAAGTCCAGCGGCGAATTGCTTTTTAGTTCTACGGGTCTAAATCCAGTGGCATATTGCTTTTTGAGCATACGCGACTAAGTTCAGCGGCGTATCGCTTTATGCACACGCGACTAAGTCCGAAAGCGTAATGGCAGCACAAGATAGCCGCTTTTGCCCGCACTTGTCACTGCTCTTTAAATGTCCCGCGCGACGGCGCTCTCTGCCTCCGTCGATACGGCTCGTGCTGCCGGGCAGTTTCGCAAGTAGCCCGTGTGGCGGCGCTTTTGGTACGGTGGAGCTATAGTCGCGCGTCCTAATATGGCTTCCTCTCTGCCCTAACCTCCATAAAGAATTTCATCCACTTCACACGCTTTTACTAAAGCGAACTTCACTAGTCCTTATATGCACTTTTGCTCCAAGGCACTAGCACTTCACTTTTTCCACTTTGTTTGCCTCACTTCTTTAATTAACCCCGAGATATCGGGCACAGAGTACGGCGCGACGTGAACCTGTTCTTTCTGCATGCCGCCATCTTGTAGACTCGGGAAGGGGCAACCGATGGAATGGATACCTATAGCATCAGAGTCAGAGACCGCTTCTGTTTCGACTGCTCTGCGGATTCGATCGAAAGCGTCACTCTCAACGCGAAATAATTAAGTTGGGCTACAGACCTCGCCTGGTGGGTACCGCGCCAGCTAGAAATCATCGAAAAGCACGACCACACGCGAACGTTGAACGGTGACTGATTTCGCGCGTTTGTTGCGCCGATAGCGACGGCGCTGATATAAAGCGTTCATTTCGTGCATGTGAAAATGGTATTGTGTCGTGAGCGATGCTGCACTGCAGATTAAAGAGATTAAATAGTACGGAATTTTGGGCTACTCGTGCGCTAAATAACGGTTGGTTGTATTTTTCACCAAGTCTTTTAGTTCGTTTATATTGTAGTATTGTGGACAAAAAATGCCTAAGTGATATCGAGTAAACCATAAACAATGTCGCGAGAGCCGAGGCGCCGTCGAGCCCATAAATGTGTCGTCGGTCCTTCAATTGAATAGTTTCGTGGAAAAGACTTACGTGACCCTGGCCACGAGCGGTTGCGGAACACGTGCGTGGTGGGCCTATGAAAAGACAAAGGGATGCTAGAACAGTCAGTGTCAGTGGAGAAGTCAGAGGGTGTGTATCGAGAAGTCAGAGAGTGCGAGTTGCGTTGTCGAGATAGTGTTGCTAGCGTTGTCGAGAGAGTGTGGTCCGCTTGAGAGAGAGGGCGTTGGATCCGTTGTGACGAGAGTTACAAATTAACTATTGTGTTGTGTAGATTATAGTACGTTATTGTGATTAGTTCACGTTAAACAACCACCGTTTTCTGTTTAATCAACATCTGTACAATCCATTTATTGTAAATAAATCATTAATATAATTATATTATATATTCCCGATATTACAATATGTGGGAAAACGATGCACTCGAATCGTCCTACTTTGCATCGGGAATTCGGACTAACTGAAGAGAAGTTACCTCGGACGTGTAAAATTCGAACTTCTAATAAACTCTATGTTTCTTACGTAAAAGGCGATATATATATATATATGTCGGATCCACATTATAATTAGAGTTGGGGTTAGGGGCGCGAAACGGATCTTCGTCGTGATTAGACATTGTTGTTAAGCAATAGAGAAGATATTGACTAGCGCAAATGTGATTATTCCAGATTTCGACAAGCAACCGTGATAATTAGATACTCGCGACGCTAATCACAATGATCATGGGTTCTATAACGAAT
>JACXIM010000169.1:0-66007 GCA_014737505.1 Bombus sibiricus
CCTATTGTTTATTACGGAAAGACCTGGGAAAGTTAGTTTTTTCTCACTTCACACTAGCAACTATCTATCGAGGGCGGTTAACACCCTTCCTAGTCCACCAACCTTCTTTCAACCAATTAGAAACAATGTCTACTGCCCTCACTTTCCTAACCAAATTGTCAGGAACAAATCCGATGGTCCTTTACTTTTAGACACACCCGTCACCAGCTTTCCTCCGGCACAGCATCGCGACTCCAACTCACTAGTTCTTCACCGTTAGAATAGTCAACATCTTAAGTCACGATTATTGTAATTCAATAAACTTTGTTAGAAATTAAAGATAGTAGTTGTGTTACGACTCAACCTCCTCATCTTTAAAATATAAGTTTAATTTTACGTGACAACCTCGCCTGCGTTTACATCGATTTCGGCTAGTGCTTGGTCAAAATATTTTACGGGTGTTTCTTCTATGCTTCTATTCGTAGTGGGTGGTATGTGTAGGGACTGTTAAGACAGAGACTATTTGTCCCTTTGGAGGATCTTAGCTAAATAAATCCTAAGATTTATAGCGGGTCCTTAGGCTAGCTGAAAATGTTCTGTAGGAATGCATCGACATCTGGCAATCATCTTGACCTTTGTGTAGCGAGCCACGGGATAAAAACCGTTAGAAAGTTTGTTGTCGAGTGCCGCTACACTTACTTCATGTCGTAGGAATTCGCATTTATCAGGCTGTAATCGTAACCTGGCCTGTCTTAATCTTTCCATTAACTTGTTAAATTTGATTTTGTGTTCATGAAGAGATCTTGAATAAATCACTATCTCGTCCAGATAGACGAATAGTTCTACTCCTTGCAATCCTGATAGCACTGAGTTCATCAAGCGTTGAAATGTTGTTGGGGCATTTTTTAATCCAAAGGGCATTCTTTTGAATTGAAAGTGTCCGTATGGTGTTGAAAATGCCGTTTTGTGGGCATCTTCCTGTGCCATTCGGATCTGGTGAAAGCCTGATGTCAAGTCAAACGTGGAAAAATATTTCGCACTTTCTAATTGATCCAATATTTCTGTGATGTTGGGGAGCGGATAAGCATCGCCAATCGTTTTATCATTAAGCTTCCTATAATCAATAACTAATCTCCAGCGTTTGTTTCCTTGCGAGTCCGGTTTCTTCGGCACAGTCCATAACGGAGAATTGTACGGAGATGTCGATGGTACTACGACATCAGTGTCCAGTAATTCTTGAATTTGACGATTCATCTCTTCTCACTGTGCAGGTGGGTAACGATACTGTTTAATATTGATTGGTATATCATCCGTTGTAATTATTCGATGCTCTAGAATTTCAGTTCCTTCCAGCATGTCCCCTGGAATATGAAATTTATCTTGATTCTTCCGAATTAATTCTTCGATGTTTTTCTCTCCTCTTTGTTCAAGTGTTCGAGTCGTAATAATTCAATTATTTTGTCAAATCTACTTTCTTTTGATTTTGAAATCGCATTGCACGTCATGTTAGGGAGCGAGGTGAGATTTTCAAATTCTTTAATTACCATTGTAGGTATGGTAAATTCGTAATCTCTCGATGTGGTATTCATTATTCTCATATAACCTCGTCCCTTTTGGTTCCTCACAACTGCATTACCAAAATAGACTCCCTTAATTGACTCGATTTTTGGAATAAATCCCTCGTTTATCTCCGGATTTGCAATGTTGATGGTACACGGTACCGAACTTCATTTTGGCACGATTACCTTTTCTCTTGTATCGAAGGGAATATAAATATTTCCCTACTTGATATGCTTTCGCTCGTAATCCAAACGAGCTTTGCATCCTGCGAAAAATTCCGATCCTAAGATTCCCTCTCGATCGATCAGCAATGAATCATCAACTACGTGAAAAATAACTTTTCTTTTTATTTTTACGTGGAGGAAATCCGCACGGACGCCAGGCCGCTTCTGGGGAAAACGGCGTGGTAGTGTCGGACTCCAACCGACTAAAACCTCCACGATAACCGTCCCGGCTGCGATCGAGAGAGAGGCCCGGGAACCGGTGTGGCGACAACACCGAGCCCCCCTCCGCGCCAATACCACCGCTGATAGAGCGATGTGTGACCATGTCACACCACGCCTCATCGCCAGAGCCGCCGTGCTAGGCAGCCCGGTTCTCCTACCGGACTGCTTGGCGGCCCCGTCTTAGTCAACACCACACAGAGCGGTCACCCATCCTAGACCCGCTTGCTTAACTTTTGTGATCTGACGGGAACGAGTGTATCCAGCGCGGCCAACGGGCGTTGACACGTGAAAAATAACTGAATGGCCCGCAACCTGTGTTGACGTCTGCCCTAAGGTGACCAGGCTCGTTGCCGTAATTCCTCGAACTTCAATTGATTCTTGCTCGTTGATGATTGCTGAATCGTGTAAAGCAGGTTTCTTAATAATATTGATTTCCGATCCGGAGTCTAGTAATAAACTTGTCTTGGTTTTTAAGTCTAGGGAGACTATTCGTGCAGTTGGAGTACTTGGAGGATCGTTTAGCTTTATTGAAATAATCCGAAGAGGTCGTCGTCCGAATCTAAGTCCGACTCTTCGTGATTCTTCTTGGTCGATTCTTCTTGTATTTTCTTTTCCTTTTGGTCTTGAAATTCTTGATCCACTGCTTGTTTTTTCGCGTGGCTGCAGGATGGTTTTCCCACAGTATTTGATGGCTGTTCCTTTGATTTTGCAGCAGGCATTGCATTCGTTCTGTTCTTCGCTATAGGTGCTGGTCTTCTTGTCGCCGCCTGTACTCTTGGGCGATTCGGAGCATCGTTCCTTCGAGGCTCGCCCCGTTTTCCCGAAGGACGTGCTCGGTTTCCCGATTGTCCCGATGCGTAAGGCATTATCAACCCTGCGTCTACTCTAGCTTTAAACTTATAACAATCTCTCACAAAGTGTGCGGGATTTTGGCAATAATTACAGATCACTAAATTTTGTCTCGTAGCAGTCGAACGATCCTACGAGGGTGGTACATATCTTCGATCCCGTCGGTTGTTCCCGTTGTTACTGCTGCTGCTGCTGCTGCTGTTGTTGTTGTTGTTGTTGTTGTTGTTGTTGTTTAGAGGGCGAGCGCCGTTTCGATTATAATTGTTTGGATACCCTGGTCGTTGATATCGCGTTCTATTGCTCACTCGTTTCAATTCTTGAGTCGCTCTCACGGCTTGACAGTACGCGTCGTCTAAAGATTGATATCCAGCTACCTTTACTCGGAGATACACCTCGTTCGGCAGCCCTCTGACGAAGGCTTCTTTTGTGTCCCAATCTATTATACCTTGAATATCTGGGGATATGCTACCGTATTCACATGTTTCCCCCATCCATTATTGCTAGTCTGAGGCTTCTGACGCGGACCACATAGTCCAATATATCTTCTACCGGTCGTTGAAACAACGTTGCTAATTCATCTTTATATTCTTTAACTGTTTTTCCAGAACCGAACATATCTTTTAATTTATTTCCAAAGTTATTCAACGTTATTATTTCACTGTCTTCTACAGCGAGAAACGCGTGTCCGCGAAGTTTGTTCATCAGTAGTTTTATCAACTGAGGCTCTTGATTCCCTGGCACCATACTTCGGGCTCGTTCGCATGCCCTTAAGAATTGAAATACAGACGGTCGGTGCCCGTCGAACACCAGTACCGACTCTATCGCGTCTTTCAGCTTTATCGGTTGTGGGTTAGTAGTTGTTGGTCTTGATTCTTGAGATGCTATTGGTGTTGTCGGGGGTATATTGGACTCTTTCTTTGTTCGATTGGCACGCACATCTTGCTCTAATTTCCCAAGCCTTTGGCTTATATCGGTTAAAACGCGAAATCTTTCATCCCATACTCTCAATTGTTCCGACAATGCCACGATAGTGTCTTCGTTCAGTGATTCTCGTGCGGTCGCCATGTTTTTCGTTTACGTTATTGTAATACCTGTGTAAACTTTAATCCTCTGTGGAAGCGTATCCCACCGCTGCCACCAAAAAAATTTTTAATGTTACGTTAAAGGGAATTGTCGTCCTTTAAATAGAAAATGATAACGTTACTTGAAATCCATCCTTGAAAATTCCGATCGATACGGTAGTTGCTGCCACCAGAAATAGCCAAGGACTATTTCATCAAAATTTTCTTTTTATTATATATTCCGAAATAACTTGCGACCAGTAGGATTTAACGAAGTTGGCTCGCTTACTAAAAGCGCGACGCAATCTCGAGTTAATCCAAAGGGTCGCACTCTCTGTAACAACTTGAATGAAATCCCAGACTTGTCTCGCTTACTCGAAGCGCACCCTTGCCTGAAGAATTCCAAACTGTTGTATTCTCTTGATGTTTAATCAGATTTAACCCTTAGAGTGCTGAATACTCGCGGCCTATACGGTCCGTACGGACGGCCGCGGCCAGCGCTGACGATCGCTGTGGACGGAGTACTCTTTCGCTAGACTGAACTCTGTTGATTGACTATTCAAAGCGCAAATCGTAATAAGTTATAGTAATTCTTTTGCACGAGATTAAATGATTCATTCAAATTCATTCAATTCATTAAATGATTCATTCAAATTGAAATTTACAATAAACTAGAATTTGGGTAATAAACAAGAAAACTAAATTTAGTAAATATAACACAAGTTAATAATTCAGTTGTGTGTGAAAAATTTCAAAACAATTATCGATACATAATCCGACATCGCATTTTCTGCATTCGTATCACGTGTCGCTCCTTCTCTTATTTTTCACACAAACAACACATTTTCTTCTTGATAATTGTGTTGTGCCGGCACGATTATCAATTATTATCACTATCAATTAAACGAAAGGGTAAATCCTCAGACTTTCTCTTTCCTCCTCCTACCATGCTTCTACGTTGGAAATATTTTCGTAAAATGCCTCTTATCAACGCTAAATGAAATTCACTGAACTTTTGTTTCGAAGCAGTAGATTTTTGATATAAAATATATGCATTATATATAACTAAATCTAACAAGTGGAAAAATAATTTTTTGTACCACTTTATAGTTTTCCTTAGGGAATTAAGTGTACTCAAAATCATATCAACTCAAAATCATAACTACAGCACCCATGTTGGAATTATAGTCGACAATACATGATGGTTTTTTCTTATATAATCCTGTACGATAATCCCTTTTCTCAGATTCAACCAATACAGCTGCATGTGCAGAAGACAACATCCAAACCTCCTTTTTATCATGCCATTTCATTGCCAATAAAATTCCAGTCGATCGGTAGCACATTTCTCCTCTCTTCAACTTTTCTTCCATGTGGGACATATCTTTCCTATTTTTACGAACGGTTCCAAATGAGTTGGTTTTGTTTTCGTGTAATAAGGTATATAAACGTGGATTCGTGTACCAATTATCCGTAATTAGTGTATGGCCCTTTCCAAGATATGGCTGAGGCAGCGTCATCACAACATCTCCAGAGATTCCAATGGCTGTGTTACTTCTACTAATGTTTGTCTTTTGTCCAGTATAAATTATGAAGTCCAATACATAATTAGTTTTACAGTCACTAAGGAGAAATAATTTAATACCGAACCTACTTCTCTTGGATGGTATAAACTGTTAAAAATAACATCTGCCCTTGTACAGCAAAAGACATTCGTCGACGCATAGATTTTCGTAAGGTGCTGTGGCGGCACTCGACAGTAAACTTTCCAACAGTTTCTGTCCCGTCAGTTTCCTGTTGAGTGCCGAAGCGTGCAGACGTGTGTCTAGCGCTCTGCGACGCAGTGATCTAGTGTCGCCTATCCGTTGCTAGTGTATCGTAATAGACATAATCTAAGTGTTTCCTATTCTGTCAGTGAAAAATTCCAACTCTCCTAATCTCTACCCAAATCATAGTCTCATAGCCTCTCGACTAGTTATTCACTTTGAATTAACTAGCTCGATGATGGCACAAGAATCGCGACCAGGCTCTCTCGAGCTAAACCACAATTGCACCGCGCTACCTCCCCCGTGGCAGAAGGACAACTCGGAATTTATTAACACTAAAAAACGAAAGCGTGAAACAACCAAAACAAAAGCAAACATTAACCAAAACGATACGACAACAAACAATGTAACCACTCACAATAGATTTTCAATACTTGAATCTACAGACGATTCTATGGTCGTAGTGGAAACACCAACGAAACAACACGCACATAAAAACCCTCCTGCTCCACCAATCTTCATGGATGATGTTATCGACATCCAAACAATGATAAAGTCCATCGAGAAAGACATTAACAAAGAGGACTACAAATTAAGAATAAATAATAATCAGGTTAAAATTCTCCCAGCCAATCCAGAATCCTATAGGAAACTAACAAAATTACCAAAAGCCCTGAACGCAAACTTCCACACTTATCAACTGAAACAAGAAAGACCTTTCCGTGTGGTACTACGCAACGTCCACCACTCAGCTAACATGGACGAACTCAAGTTCCAACTCCTCAAACTTGGTCACGAAGTAATTGACATCAGTAACATACGCCATAGAATCTCAAAAAACCCTCTATCCCTCTTCTTTATCGACCTAAAACAAAAACCCAACAATAAACAAATCTACAACATTAACCGACTAATGAATTTGGTAGTTAAATTCGAACCTCCCTTAGTAAAAAAGGAGATAGTACAGTGTAAAAGGTGTCAAAGGTACGGTCACACGCAAAAATGCTGCAATCATAATTTTTGCTGCGTAAAATGTGCAGGTATACACTCCACTGACCAGTGCACTAAATCACCAGAAACCCCAGCGAAGTGCATCCACTGTCAAGGAGACCATCCTGCTNAACTACAAAGGTTGCTTAGCCTATAAAACATTATATATAAATAAATATCCTAAACTCAGAGTCAAAGAAACAACCAATCAAATACCTAGTCCTCCAAAATTCACTACTACTTCAGTCTCCTATGCGCAAGCAGTACAAGGAAATCAAAATAATCCGAATATCCATAGGGACCATTCTCAAAATAATGTTCCCAATACACAAAACACAGACAACTTCTCTAGACTCGAAAAATTAATAGAGAAACAATCAGAACAAATAAATAATTTGCTTTCACTATTAACACTCATCATGGATAAATTAATACGCCCCGACGCAAAATAAAACCAAGACGCATAGCTCTTTGGAATGCCAACGGACTAGCTCAACACAAATTCGAACTAGAACTCTTCCTGAAACAACAGCAAATCGACGTAATGCTCATATCTGAAACCCACTTCACCGACAAAAACTATCTAAAAATAAATGGTTATAACTTGTACCATACCCAACATCCCATTGGTAAGGCCCACGGCGGCACCGGAATCATTATCAAATCCAGCATTACGAGCTTCCATCATTCCAGAAGGACTACCTCCAAGCCACAAACGTAGCGATAGAAGATTGCCATGGTACAATCACCACCTCAGCAGTATATTGTCCTCCTAGACACTCCATTTCTAAAGAAGACTTTGATAATTTCCTTGACGCTCTGGGCAACAGATTCATAGCAGGAGGGGACTATAACGCCAAACACGCCCAATGGGGCAGCAGACTTATCACAGTAAGAGGCAAAAATCTCTTGAATAGCATAAACACCAACAGACTCAACTACCTCACCACACACGAACCCACATACTGCCCCACAGACACTGACAAAATACCAGATTTACTAGACTTCTCCATAACTAAAAATATCTCGCCAAGATACGTCCAAATCAACTCCTCGGCGGATCTCTCTTCTGACCATTCCCCCGTGATAGCAACAATCAGTTCAACAATTATCGAGAACCCACCTAATGGCTTTATTCATAACCAACTTACCAACAGGCAGCTCTTTAGAGAAGTCTTTAATCACTCAACTTCAGCCCTAATTTCACTAAAAACTAATGAAGATATCGAAATAGCCACGGAATATTTAAACACGAGCATAATAAACGCTATCCGCTCCTCCACACCTACTAAGACTTCTATCAGCAAACGTGAATATCTTCATTATATATTAATAAAAATAGCAGAAAAACGTAGACTAAGAGGAGTATGGCAGACCCGTAGAACACCGAATGACAAACGTAAACTAAACAACGCAACGAGGAAGTTAACCAAACTCATCAAAAATTATAAAAATGACTGTTTTCAAAAATATCTCGCCAATCTGTCCCCCACAGCAGACTCCAACTACTCACTATGGAAGGCTTCCAGAAAACTCACGCGCCCCTCGCAATTAATCCCTCCAATCCGCCGTCCGCAAGGTGGATGGGCACGTAGCCGTATAGAAAAAGCCGATCTATTTGCCAAATACTTATCTAACGTTGTTAAACCCCATTCCCCCAAAACTGCTACGGATATTACTGATTACCTGTACTCTCCCTTCCAAATGTCTCCCCCCATAGAACCCTTCACTTCTGCAGAAATTATAGAATTAATCAGTTGCCTAAATCCCAGGAAAGCAGCTGGGCATGACCTAATATGCAATAAAGTAATCAAGGAACTTCCCATTAAAGGGATTGCACTCATCACATCAATTTTTAACGCAATCCTTCGCCTCGAATACTATCCCAAGGCCTGGAAAATTTCTCTGATTACTCTTATCCCTAAACTCGGAAAACCAAGATATGAAACTAACTCCTATCACCCAATTAGTCTTCTACCTACCTTATCAAAACTATTCGAGAAGATGCTAACGAATCGGCTCCTTCCACTCCTAGAGGATTTTAAAATACTGGCAGATCATCAATTCAGTTTTCGGAAACAGCATTCCACAGTAGAACAAATCCATCGCATAACACACATTATCAGCCAAACCTTAGAAAAGAAAAAGTATTGCTCAGGGGTATTCCTTGACATTCAACAGGCATTTGACAAAGTATGGCACGAAGAGCTTCTATACAAACTTAAAAAAGTCCTACCACACACCTACTACTCCATCCTAAAGTCCTACCTAACCAATAGACAATTCCTGGTTAAATACTTAGACGCCACTACCACAACATTCCCAATAGAAGCTGGCATACCCCAAAGTAGTGTCCTCGGACCCCTGCTGTTCTCCATCTACACTGCCGATTTACCAATATCAACAGAGATAACTATAGCAACATTTGACAACGATACAGCTCTATTAGCTTCCCACGCAGACCCGATAATTGCTTCATCCACTCTCCAGCGATGTCTTGACTCTATGGAAAAGTGGTTTCATAAATGGGGCTTCAAAATTAATGAAAAAAAATCCACACATGTAACCTTCACGCTGCGAAAACAAACCTGCCCTCAGATCACCATCAACAACACAACAATTCCTAGCAAGGACACAGTCAGGTACCTGGGCATGACCCTGGACAGGAGATTAACTTGGAAAAATCACATCAAAGACAAAACGAAGCAACTTAAGGATAAACTCAAAAAATTTTATTGGCTCACTGGCCGACGCTCCAACCTAAGTACACAGAACAAAATTACCCTCTATAAGACCGTAATAAAACCTGTCTGGACCTACGGAATCCAACTATGGGGAACAGCAAGCAATTCCAACATTGAAATACTTCAACGCTTCCAATCGAAAACGCTAAGATCCCTATTAAATGCACCCTGGTATGTCACCAACGAAACAATCCACCGCGATCTCAAGATACCCACAGTCAAAGAAGAAATATACTGAATATATTGAATATATATATTGAATAACTATTGGATGCTACTAAGTTAACTCTTGATGCCTTTAATTATACAATGTTAAACACTTGACTCGATTGTAAAAAACGCGACAATAGACTGACAGCACGACGGCAACTGTAAAAATTAGACTCACTGCTTTGAATGTTATCACCATCTCACTAAACTCTATTGGAGACTGCAATATGCAACCCGTAACCACGGAAAATCAGGAAACGTACATCCAACTATTGCAACTCTCAAAATTTGAATTTACCAGTGTAAGGTAATGTAAGGTGCAAATAACACGAATTGTATACTATTGTGGCATGCACTCTCGCACGTCGGCAGTACATACCGGACTCGCCGAATATCTTCATGAAACAACGGTCCAAGAATGCACAAGGATGCACCAAGATGGCACGTTTTCACTCGGGCCGGGAACTTTTATAGTAGGCTTAAAGGATAATACAACGATAGCGAAGTCGTTCGTCTTAGCCGGGAAACTAACAAACGACGGCAGCTGCCAAGGAACACAGTACGTACAGTGACGAGCAAAAGTGTGAACACACTCCGCTGATTTTATGTAAAAGGCGATACTACGACTAATTTTTCAAGTGATCGGTAAAGATTAGGTAACAGTAATTACAAGCTACGTCTGATTAACGAAATGTAATAGTTCATTTTCATTAAAATTAATAATGTACAGAATATTTTATAATAATTGTGTTTTGAAACAATGTTTCCAGTTTTGCACATTTCGTCAGAAACGTTTATGATAGCATGTAAATGTCAGGGAAACGAAACTGTCAATAAGCACTGATTGTCCACTGTTTTGCAGTCAACTGTTTCATACCATTGTTAAATTACTTTTCAGTTTGATATGCTTAATCCAAGATGAAGCCACTTAGTGAAGATAAAAAGAACAGTATTATTTGTTTGTGTGATAAAGGTTTTTCGTTGCGGCAAATTGCAGAGAAATGTGGTGTCAGTCATACGATAGTTGCAAGAATAAGATAAAAGTATGTTAGTGCATCAATTTCTTCACAAAACGGTAGACCGCGCCTTATTTCGGATGTAGCAGCACGTGAAATTGCACACTGTATTCGGTCGGATAGTTACAAAACACTAAAAATTGCTGCTCAGGAAATCGAAATAAGTGCTAGCGAATGGACCATTCGTCGCTCTTTAAAGAGAATTGGTTTACGAGCGAAGGAAAAAGAAAGTAAATCAGCTCTTTCAAACAAAAATACTAAATTGCGAAAACAATTTGTTGACACCTACAAAAAATGGACGACCGAAGATTGGAAAAGAGTTATATGGAGTGACGAAATAAAAATTAACAGATTCGAATCCGACAGAAGGTCCTGGTATTGGACTTCATCCGAGAATAATGATCAACCAGGTGGTATAAAACACTATGAAGTTTGGAGGTGGCTCAATTATGTGTTGGGGTTGCTTTACTCACAGAGATGTTGGTCCCTTAGTTCGAATCGAAGGTATAATGCGAAAAGAGCGTTATTTGACCATTCTACAAAGTAATTTACCTTCTATTGTTAATTCTATTGGATATAATGAACGTAAAGTAGTATTTCAACAAGACGGGGATCCTAAGCATACTGCAAAAATAGTTAAAACCTGGCTAGAAAATCAAAATTTTTCTGTGATGAAGTGGCCAGCACAAAGTCTGGATATGAATCCGATCGAAAATTTGTGGTCCATTTTGAAAAGAAGGCTGGCAAAATATAATAATCCATCTTCAGGCGTTCATGAATTATGGGAAAGAACACAACAGGAATGGTACAATATTGAACCACAAATAATTAAAAATTTAATTGACAGTATGCCTCGTAGATTAAAAGCATTAAAAAAAAGTAAAGGGAAGTGGACGAAATACTAGGTTGAAACCTTAATTCGACGAGTATAATTAAAGTGCAAAACTATAAACATGGTTTAAGATGTCCATTTTTGTAAAATGTTCTGTACATTATTAATGTTAATGAAAATGAACTATTACATTTCGTTAATCAGATGCAGCTTGTAGTTACTGTAAACATGGTTTAAGATGTCCATTTTTGTAAAATGTTCTGTACATTATTAATGTTAATGAAAATGAACTATTACATTTCGTTAATCAGACGTAGCTTGTAGTTACTGTTACCTAACCTTTACCGATCACTTGAAAAATTAGTCGTATTATTGCTTTTTACATAAAATCAGCGGAGTGTGTTTACACTTTTGCTCGTCACTGTAGATCCTTACGGAAGCTGGGAGGGAGTCGTCGTATAAGCCACAGTGAAGATAAGTTTAAGATCAGGAATAGGGCCAGTGCGAATCGAGGTGAATAAAATTCTACTAAAGTCAGAACAGCATGCGTCTTTAATGAAGAAAACTGTTTAGACACAGAAGATGGATATACTTATTGGCAACCACATCCACCCTCTCCATGTAAGTTTGACCAGTACGATGTATTATACGAAGGAATCGCTATGAAGATTCAAGAAATAAAAACCAACAAAGAACCAACACAACCGGTTTATGCTTTGACAACACAAGAGATAACTTTTGCACTAACTAAAACCGGAGAACAACCGCTGTGTGGATACACCTTGTTATCCACAGAATACCACAAACTGTTTCTGTTAGGAACAACTAAGGGAAATACGTTCATATCCAAACGCAAGACAGCAGTTGAAAATTTAGGTAATTTCTAAGTTCATTTACGTGGAAAAACATGTTAGAAGACAAATGACAGCACTCTACCAAGATATACTGACACAAAGGTGCACCACAGAAAAGAAAATAATGGAAAATGCTTTAAGTCTAACTACCATACTAGCCGACGAATTTGCATATACAGTAATCAAAACTCCAGGACATATGGCCTTGATCGCAGGAGAAGCGGTACATATAGTTAAATGCATTTCAGTACAAGTGAAAGAGCGACATACAACGGAATGCTATATGAAACTACCTGTTTGGCAAAGAAATCACACAGCATTTTTAACACCTAAAACACACATCCTAACTAAACATGGAAATCATAGGGAATATAGCACGATGCTGCCAACACTATACAACATCGATGGACTCTGGCACAAGTTTACACCGAAATCAATGGAAGCAATAGCACCACGAGAGCTCCGCCCGAATGCACGCCAAACATGGCAATATTCCGCACCATCATCGTTAGCTACACGTGGAATATATACCCAAAAGGACCGGGATACAATTAGAGACCACGTCATGTTTCCAGCAGAAAGAACCGCAGTCTTAAATACAATTGCCTAGAAAAGCAATCGTACCAGGAACAGTAAACATCTTGGGAATCATGGACGAAAACATGCCAAAAACAATAGCAAAGAACACCGCGTCGAAGTTATGGAGCGGTCTTATTGAATTTGGAACAGTCAATGCAGCACTACTTGGAATCCTTGTAATATTGAAACTAAAGAAAATAATAGTAGATATAGTCATACACGGATACCGGTTACGTGAGACTTACGGATGTGGAATCGCTCTACTCGGAGCAATATGCGGTTCAGTCACTCACCTGTTATTGTACATCAAAAGAAGGCACACCACCGATGACAGAACAACGCAACCCCAAAGAATATCGATAATATCGACTACTACGGTGGACCAATAACCAAACGCAGAAACATTCGCCCTAAGTGAACTGAGAGAGACGATTAGTCAAATTTTCGCTGGAAATTTGAACTCCAAGAGGGGGGTGCCATGTCCTGCGCTCCACACGACCCGTAACGCGAAAACAAAATTGGAATACGCGACTCGCGACTCCAAAAATCTAACCAAGAACAAACCGCGACTCGAAAAAACTAATCAAGTGCAACTTGCGACTTGGACAAATTAATTAAGAACATCAACGAGTAAGGAAAATAAATGGAACAACAGGATCAAAACATTTTAATAAACATATGCACATGTAAATAATCACGCACATATACATAATATATATAAAAATATATACAAAATACATAAAATAATATATAAACATACACATAATAAATAAACACAAAATACATTAATACACGTTAAATAAATCAAAGTCAAGACAAGGAACGTCGGGGAAATGTTCCTCAGAATACATTTAACGAAACATCAAAATCTAAAGAAACTAGGTTCAACAAAATAATGGAATTGTTGCGACTGGAACATTTGAACGAAGAAGAGAAGAGGAACGTTGAAGCACTGATACAGAAAAATCAAGACAGATTTCATCTTCCAGGCGAGACACTGAAAGGGACAAATATCCATGCACCACGCACGAACGACAGGCGAAACTTCTCCCCGGCCCGAAAGGTGATGACGCACGTGAACATCCAAAACTTCGGAAGGAATCTCCTCGGACAATCGGACCTTAGCACACTCGTCAGTAATAAGAAACTCGATGGATGACAGACATGGAGGAAGCCCTGTAGTCTCATATCATCTCAGATATTGACAAATCGATGATGGGAGGATCATCAGAAAATGACGGCAGCGGAGGATTTGCGGCGGCAATCCAGGCCGAGAGAAACTGTTTACGCATGAGTGATCTCCGCTCCTGTTCTCAACATCTCACACTCCCACGTTTACCGCACTGCCTTGAACTGTTAGGCTTATATCTCTTACATTGCTTCCTCTTCTTGCGCTGGAACAATACATGCAGTTTAAGGAAATGAATAAATAAACGACGAAAGAAACAGGACAAATTCAAAATAAAATAAAAAGCACATACTCGTACAGTTCACACGGGAACCCCTGACGTGGATACCTTTGTGTCCATAATTCGAACGTTTTAAAATCAATGAAACCTATATTCGCAAAAACGTAAAGTACCAATAAATCAAAACAAAATAAAATACTGAAAGTAGCGATCATATGGAAATACTGATAGAAATCCGCGTAATATAGACGGATAATAAAATAACAGACCAACAATCAGAATGCACAAAAGTGTTTATCCAGAAACCGATAAAACTCACAACATGCCATTACGGATAAAAAAAGAGGAAAACGAATGAAACCATCAAAACCACGCATTACGTAAAACCATTTCAGGCCACTTTCCATAAAACAATAAATTAAACTTACGATAAAATACGCAAACAACTTGAAGAAACACCTTATTATTGAAGAGCACGAAGTAACGCGTGCTACACGGGCGAAAGTCGGCAGAACAATAAAATGCCCACCGACGCTCTGGCACGCTGAAGCGCTTCGACGTACGCACGCGTACCGGAGAGATCTTGAGCGTTTCCACTAGCATCAGCATGGAAGGTTTTAGAAGCATCCTATACGAAACCTCGGCAAAGATAAGTAGTCACACCATACCGTGGAATTGAAGAATGCGGCGTATCAGGCAGCTAGCAAATATTTTCACTATCAAAGCAAGGACTTCTTAGAAATAACAGCAGAAAGGAAGAATGCCGCGTTGCGTTCTCATAGGAATAATTTGTCACGTGAAAATTATTCCATAAAAGATTTAGATATAAATAAGCGCAGAGACTTAGAGCAGAGAATCTAATTTTTACAGTTACCATTTGTCAACCAAAGAGTTTACATCCGTCAGTCACTCAGTCAATCGTCAATAGTTAATCAACTAGTTAGTTTCAATCGAAATCAAGTTAGTTAAAAATCTATAAGTATTAATTGCGCTGACTGTTGAGTCGAAATAAGTTTGTTAAAGTGCGATTACATTGTACGAGTTGTACATCTAAGAGGGATCGACTATACACATATTCAAGGTGAGAATTTTAAATTTCGTATATTCTCTTCTCTGATAATTTCGCGGTTGTACGATATTCGGTATCGAAATAAAATTATTCGTCGACAGTTATAATTGACGATCAAGAATATCAAGTGTACGATTAATGCGGATTTTATTTAAGACATATTGAATTCATAACGACCGTTCGCTGTATTAACTAGTAATCTGATGCAGCCGAAAACGTTGCGCTGATTACGGAGTTTTCAATCATCGAAAACACCTACGGGTTTCCGTTTTTCTCTTCGCTTTGATAGCAAATATTGCTCATCTTTGGGCGAGACCTACGAAACCACGCTACGAATCCACAGAGAACACCGTCGCCGATTGGCATATTCGTTCTTGCTTACGATTTCGCAAAGTTATTAAAGATAAAACAATTGTTTTCCAAACTTCGAACTATTAACAATAAAACGATTATTCGCTGTGTTAACCTGTGATTACGACGCAGCCGAAGACGTTGCGCAGGATTACGGTGTTTTCAATCATTGAAGACACTTACGGATTTTCGCATTCCTCCTCCCATTGTTAGCAAATATTGCTCATCTTTGGGCAAGGCTTGCAAGATCACACAGGTCTCACACAGAGAGGATCACTGAATTTATTTTGTTCATATTAGGTGCAAAAGGCAAGAAAGAATCGGAGAGGTAAGGATCACCTTAGCAAAAAGCGCGCTGAACGTTGGTTTAAACGACTGTTAGCTGCCGAAATTAAAAGAAAAGAAAAAAGGCGTAGAGAAGAATTAGGATTAAACAGCAAAAGTTCAGAAGCTAGTTTCTCGCCCTCGAACTCACCGATACCTGAACCCTGGAGTGCGACCCAATACGATGAGCCGCATCCTTTTCTGTCATCGAACGCCATCACCTGTATTGTACGACAGCGATTGTTATAGTACTTGTGACGTTAAATACCCAGACGACTAAAGATAGACTCAGATAATAATAAAGTTGAATTAAACAAATTTTTGCACATCGAAAACATTTATTTTGTAATATAATAGGATTAATGCGAATAGAAATTTGTGTACAATATATATACATATATATATGTCGGGTTCACATTATGATCAGGATTAGGGGCGTGTAACGAATTTTCACTCGAATTAGACATCGTTGTTATACAAGAGAGACAATGTTTATTGGTACAAGTATGGTTATTACAGAATTCGACAAGTAACCGCGGTGATCGGACACTCGAGATACTAATGACAATGATCTTCAATAACGAATTCGCGGTCAACGGGATGACAAAATACGCTTTCTTCCAAAGTCCAAGTTGTACTCGACTTGCGTGTCTACGGTTCAAGCATTACTGAACTAACTCTTTTTTAAAACATAGAATATCCACCGAGCGTAAAGACGCTATGTAACTAATGCGACCTCATGAGAGAGTGACTTTCCGTCACGATCACGCTGCAGGAGAAAACTATGATGGGGTGTGTCTAAGGATGCGAGATCATCGGATTCGTTGAGGAAAGCTTTGGTTCGGAAAGTGAGGGAAATGGACGTCGTTGTTAATTGGTGAATTTTTGTGTTAGTCGTTGGAAAAGGATGCTAACTGCCCTTGAGAGAAAGTTGCTAACAGGAAGCATCGTACATGAGAAAAAGCAGATTTCTCGTGTCTTCCCGTAGTAGGTGGTAGACTTAGGGACTGGTAAGACAAAGGACTATTTGTCCCTTAGCTAAAATAAATCCTAAGATTTATAGCGGGTCCTTAGGCCAGCTGAAAATATTCTGTAAGAATGTATCGGCATCTGGCAATCATCTTGTCCGCAGAAATATGGTCTTTGTGTAGCGAGCCACGGGACAGAGACCATTGGAAAATTTACTGTCGAGTGCCGCCACACCTCGATTGACAAAATGATGATTCTTCGATAGACAAAATAATAACTAACTTCTTCGAATGGTAATTATTTGCTTGACGAACGATAATAATTATTATTACTCGATAAACGAACGGTAATTACTGTTACTGACTTCTCTGAGTCGCTTCATTTATTTATATCTGTCGAAGATGAAAAAACGTCGGGGTCTTTCTTTTGAAAATGTTTGGGAAAATCCCCAACGTTTGTTCAACTGCCGACTTTGTTTACAATATAAATTGTCTTAATATCGTTATAAAAACATAATTAGGTAAATGTAAAAACATGGTTAGATAAGTTTTCGCAAGATATAGCTTTTAGCGGCTTTAACTGTCTTTCACTTCAAATACTGTAAACACGGTTTCAAATAAACGTTTTAAATTACCTTGATTTGAAAGAAATTATCTATTTTACTTTCGCGTTACGGGTCGCGCGGGGCGCGGGACGTGACATCAAACAGTCCGGAAACAAGAAGCAGTCCACGAGAATCATCATCGGACGAATTTGTCAGAAAATATTTTTATACAAATTCATAAAGGTCAATAAAAAACAATCGGTCGATAAAAAATCACTCATACGAGTTTATATTTTTGCAGACAATCTCGCTCTACTTGTACAAATCTGTAAAGTATGTAAATATGATACACGATGAAAAGTATACTGTTATTGAGACATTTGAATGCGTACTTGGCTTGGGCTTTTTTTAAAAGAAAATTGCGATATATCCCCAACTTTTCTCTCTTTCAATTATTATTACTATTTTTGTAAACTGACGTCAGTTTCGTATTATATCATCTCTTCCTTGTGTTACCGCGCGTTAAATCAGTTCAGGATGAAATCGCGATTTATTTGCCCATGGCCCTGTGACATCGGTTCCTCATTCCTGTAATGTACGCTTTGTCATTCTTCAGGTGAATCGTTCTCCCGTACGTTCCCCACGAACATGTTCCACTCGCCGCCAGATCAGAGAACCTTGTTTCTCAGGCGACCCAGGCCCTCTATTTCTGTTTCTAGGACGTCCCCGCGCTAAAAGCAAATTCAGTAAAAAGTGTATAAATATCGTACAAACGTAAAGTTAATCGTTTCAGTATGGCTGTCGTCGACGAGCAATATTAAGATCCTAGTTAAGAATTTGAGACGCGGGAATTGGTTATTTACGACTCAATTTCATATTACGAGTATATTTTCGCTTTCTTACTTTTACTATGTTCGAGGGGAAAGTATACCCATACTTGAATGCTTGATATCGTAAAAAGGATCATCGACTGATTAGCGAGCTACCTGTAAATATTCAGGTGGTTTGCGGGCAAATCCCACGCCGGCTGGCGTGCCTGTTAGAATCACGTCTCCTGGTAATAACGTCATAAATCTGAAACACACGATTACGTAATAAGATCCTTGAAAGAAACACAAGCATTCGATGGAACAATCAAGTTAACAAATTTTAAATGGTAAACTTAGCGTATTACACAAAATAATACAGATATATTAGATGCTCTTGACTAGTACATACTGTGAAATATATGCGACGATTTCGTGAGGTTTAAAAATCAACTCGCTTGTGTTTCCATCTTGCTTGATATCACCATTCACCCACGTCTTGACTGAAAGATTGTTAATGTCACAAATGGCTTCTTTGGTAACAATAGCTGGTCCCATGGGGCAGAATGTGTCCATAGCTTTACCAAGTAAAAACTGACCGCCATTTCTCTTTGATTTTTGCCAATCTCGCGCTGTGATATCCTGCGCTATCGTATAACCAAAAATACATTCTTCTCCCTCGTCTTTGTTCAATGCCTTGCACTTTTTGCCGATTACTATCACCAGCTCGGCCTCCCAGTCAACTTTCTATCAAAATAATCACCAGTGAAATAAATAAATATGGAACAACATTGTGTTTAGTATTTTACATAACAGTATCAGATGGTTGTTAAGTAAACCGTCGCGATTAGATAAGAATCGGTATCATTTCTGCATGGACTTAATAATTTTCTAATTGTTCGCTCATTATACAATCACCAAGAGTGCTCCTATCGATCATTTCGTCGTTCTTCATTAGAAACATTCAAAAATCAATTTTATCCATTACTATCTCATATTTTTATATATATGTCGGAGATGAAAGGACACCGGAATCTTCCCTTTGGAACTTTGGGAAAATTCCTTAATACTGTAATCTAGATTCTACCATAGCCGCAATTAAGCAATTGTCGTCATTCAATCTGATTGTATTTGTTCGAGATTTGTGATAATGAGCTTGGGCTCGAGGCGACAATCAGTCGCCAAACGTAGCCGCGGTCAAGGGATGAACGTTTGTCTAACAAAGGCATGGAGTAATAGTATAGCTCTCCTTAAAAAGAAATAGTTGTAGCGGTACGCGACAGTAAACATTCCAACGGTTTCTGTCCCGTGGTTCGCCACACACAGACCCTATTCTTCGAGCAAGATGATTACCAGATGTTGATGCATCTCCACAGTACATGTTCAGCTAGCCTGAGGACCTGCTATAAATCTTAGGATTTAGTTAACTAAGGTCCTTCAAACGGACAAACAGTCTTTATCCTAACAGTCTCTAAATCTACTACCTACTACGGGAAGATACGGGAAATCTGCCTTTCTCACGAACGACGCTTCCCGCTAGCAACTTTCTCTCAAGGTCGGTTAGCATCCTTCTTCAACCACCAACATAGAAATTAACCAATTAAGAGGAACGTCCATTTCCCTCACTTTCCGAACGAAGGTTTCCCTCGACGAATCTGATGATCTTGTGTCCTTAGACACACCCCATCATATTTCTCCTCTGCAGCATCATCGAAAAGTCATTCTCTCGTGAGGTCGCATTAGCGAGTTACATAGGGTCTTTACGCTCGGTGGATATTCTATGTTTTAACAAAGAGTTAGTTCAGTAATACCTATACCGTAGACAAGCAAGTTAAGTACAACTTGGGCTTTGGAAGAAAGCGCATTCTTTTATCCCGTTGACCGCGGATTCGTTATTGAATTGAATCGATCATTGTCATTATCATCTCGAGTATCTAATTACCACGGTTGCTTGTCAAATTCTATAATACTCATATTTGTACTAGGAAATATCTTCTCTATTGCATAACAACAATGGCTAATCCAAATGAAGATTCGTTTCACGCCCCTAACCCCAACCCTAATCATAATGTGAACCCGACATATATATATTGTAATGCAGACCAATATTTAAATTATATACTTCCTGATGAATGTAGTAACTATTCTTGTGCATCAAGTAATTCGATTGATAAGGTAGGTAAAATAAAGTAAGTAAAAATCTTTTATGATTGATCGATATATCGATATTTTCTTTTTTCGCGTGAATTGTTCTATAATTAGTTCGAAAGTTTAATTTTATTACCCGATCATCTGGACTATTATAAATATAGAAACGATCGCGGCTACGCAAGAATAATGTAGATTCGGTAATGCGTTTCCTCCGTCGTTCATGAACCTACCTCCGAGATCGACGGAAGCATGATGTTATCGCGCGGTCCAATGATATTGCTAGGGAATTTGCTGAAAATTACAGGGGATTCCGGGGGCGATACTCCTTGTTCTTCGCAATGGCCACTATAATTTAGACCAACGCACGCCAATTTGTCCATCTTTGTAACTGGTGCCAAGAAAGCCACATCCGTTTCTGGTATCACGCTGCGTCCTTCTGCCACTATTCTGCAATAGTTAAACTAATATTCAGCATGGAGATACGTCTGGGAATCATTTTCTGATGGCAAAATTGGGCTATGTTCTAATTAGATTACCTTTCTATCCAATTATGATGAAATTTATTATTTATTTCTAGTCTTTCTCCTTTCCTTTTCTTAAAAATATTTAAAGAAGAAATGCCCTCGGTTGTTAATATTTATTACTATTTCTAAATGATGTTTCGTGCAACTAAACTTACAAGTGCTAAAGTAAATGGCATTTACTTTAATTTCGAAATAGATAAACATTTATCATAATTTCTAAAGGCACCAGACCATAAAAATATTAATTGACTGTATACCTCCAGAACTGAAATAAGAGTTCAATGGCATAGATTATAGATCATCGAGTTTCATTAGATATCCGTTACTCGAACGATATTTTGCTCAACTCGTATAACTAACCTGCGTATAACTAACATCAAACATCACACTGCTTTACATACATTATCTTTTTATACCTGCAACCGATTAAGGAAAAAGATCAAGAATAATTTCTCAGATTAGCTTAAGCAACCTCATCATCTACCTGCACATCTACGGATATTAGAAATTATTTAATCGTGTACATAGTTTCGGTTACAAAGACTGGCTTGTCGATGACTGAATTATATCAATACAGGTACGTAATTAATCATTGCACAATTACTATTTCGACTATGCATTTTTTTGTAACACTAGCAAGTTATAAGAATAGAAAAAAAGGTCCACAATAAAAATAGTAAGAAAAGATAAGATAAGACATGATATATTTCAATACTTCCTTGATTTCAATTGATTTTCAAACATGTTGTCGGGAGTATGATTCCTGTCCATACATTGAATAAAGCAGAAAAGAGATAAAATAAAATAAAATGAAACAAAACAGGCTCAAAAAGAAAATAATTTTGGTCATTTTGCCTGTTTGTTTATTTGTCTGTTAGTATTAGCATCACGTAGTGGCTACTGAATGGAGTACTTTTGACGGAGTTCTCTTTGTTATACAACTGACATCTTAATTGCATGCGCTCCCATGTTCGCGCTCCGATGGTTGTTGTTAATGATTATTGTGTTCGTTTTACGATCGAATTTTTTTTATACTTCAATATCTTTTACTACGAAGAATTATAACGAAGAATATTCTGACTGTTAGTATAAAAAATATACAGGCATTACATTCGTAAAAATTCATCTGCGAATAGCTGATATTATATGTATAAGTGTTCGTGGCTCTCGCATGGCTAAGCTAGCAAGTTGAGTTTCTTTCTTATCCCTCTTTGTTTACAAGTTGAAATATAAGACATATGAACATATCGCGGCACAAACACATTTATTATTATAGATATGGTCATATCCATAAGTAAACATATCCCCAACCTAACCCAAACCTAACCCACATCAAGATAAAAATTAGCAAAAGTATTTTTATGAACATCTCGGAAAGTAAAGTCGAAGGATGAATCGAAGAAAGTAAAGTTATATGTTCGTAATATGTATAGGAAATAAAATTAAACCTCGCTTTAGGTAGCACAAAATTATGACCTTTTTATTGTCACTTTTTGACGATCTTCGACATGAGCGGGATCAATTCTTTGCGCTTATCGCGTCGATCTATGGGCGAGCCGCCGCCGCCACCACCACCACCGCCAGGCTCACCAACACGCGACCAGTTAATCATATCTCGCGGACATATCTCAGCTTTATTAATTTTTGGTTCAATATGATTGAAACGATTTTTGTTATTCCATTAGTTCAGCTGTATTTCTGTATACTGCGTATTTTTTTGGCTTTTAATATTGAAAATTAAGATAGAAAAAGGTATGTAAAAAAAAATTATCTCTGATTGGTGTAAAACAAAAATTTAGGAATGCGCTACTAGCACAAGAGGTGAACTCACTATAATCACGGGTGGAACTGAGACCCTATTTCTCGCGACAAATCGAATCCTCAGTTTCTATACGGAATACGGAATACGGATACGCATGCAACGATGGTACGCAACGATTGTATGTAACCCTTACGCAGCTTTAGCGTAACTATCGTCACATGTAAGTTGAATCTCCGCATGCAAGTTGAATCTCCGCATGCAAGTTGAATCTCCACATGCTGTTGTCTATAATGTCAAGTGTTACAATATCAATCAGTCAGTAAGATAGCGCCTTCTTGTATCGTCTGGCTTGTGATAGAAAGGGACAATGGGCAAGTTCAGCAATGCGATAAAACGAATGTAGAATATAAACAAATGAAGATTGATCCTCGCTAATTATAGGAGAAGATTAGCAGCATTCGCACAATATACTATTATCGTCCTTAATTATTCAGAACGAAATATACCTTGTTACTTCACAGAGCGCAATAATACAACAATTCCTCGATTGATGAACATACTAATGTGTTACGTCCTCGCCGATTTAAATATATATTTGGCTATGTTGTAGAAATCAACGTATTGAACAACCCTTTTTATGTATATCACCAGCGGTCTCATCTCATATATCTCGAGCTATTCGCAAAAACCTGTCGGTACCATTGCAGTGAACCCTGCCGATAGTTTTGTGGCTATGGCAGCGATGCGCCGGTATTGATTAGCAGCCGCCAGACAAAATAACACGTAACCCGAACGTATTTCTTATCTTTTGTTTATAGTTTATATAGGTTTAGTCTAGGTGTCGTTTTATTCGGTCGGCAACCAATAGTAACGCTGCCACAGCACACAAAAACTATAAACAGAATTGAATGTGCTAGTACCGGCAGTTTTTTTGCGAATATCTCGGAGATTAAGCGAGACCGCCAGTTATAGGAGAAAATTGAGTTTTATAACATACCCCCAAAAATCATCGACATCGGAGGGTAGTCAGTCTTTCTTTATCATTGAATTCCATTTCATTGAATTTCATTGAATTTCACAATTCAAATGCGTACAGAATAAACTACACAATAGTTTAAGAACAACAAATTTTACGAAAGATTTAGATCCATAAAAACGTCACACATAACTAGTATTTCCTTGAAAAAACAACCCTAATTTTCAGACTCCGCGACCTCGTGGATATTAATTTTGCTTAATAAAAGAAAAGCTAAAGAGGCACAGGCGTAGTATAATCACGTAAAATCACGGATAATCACAGAGGATCACCATTCGAGGAAACTATTCGAAGTTTTACAATTTTTACGGCCATACATGCGTAGCAATGACTTCATTTATATACAAAATTGACGATAATAACAGAAGTTTAATTATAACGCCGAAAATCCAAATTTCATTTTATCTAAATTTTGTAGTATTGTTTGAAGTTTATTTATAGATGTTTATGATGATACTGTTTATCGATGAAAATAGAGCAACATTTTACAATAAGAATTAGCGATGTAATTCGGAGAAATTTAGGTACTTGATAATAAATCGTATCTACATACATACGTACATACATGCTGTACGGAATTACATGGCAATTGAAAAAATTACAAAAGCTTATGAAAATTTTAAAAAGTAATAAAAACTAAACAACAGATTACAAAATTATATACTATTCAATACTGCATATTCAGCACAGCTGTAAAAATTTCGGGGTACAGATCTTCAACGTTCTTTATATCTTGCAGATAACAGTGGACGAAGAATTTTAATTTAAAATATCTCGCGGATTGTTAATTTTTTTAATATTGTACCTTAAAACTTTTTGACGAGGAACGTTTCGAGGAATCCATATATATATATAAACAGAGATATATAGTTCAGTTTAAAGAAACAACCTCCATATGTTCTCTACGCATCCTCCTACAAGAAAACTACGTGAGACTATAGAAACATTGCATATCGTCCGATTTTAATGATTTTTGGATACATTGTAGAAATCGATATTTTCAATAACTTTTTCCTATACATATAAAAAGTGAGTGAAATCGCTTATCTTTTAAGATATTCGCCAAAAACTACCAATACCACTATAGTGTATTTCTGTCTATAGATATACATCTGTGGTAGCATATGTGTCAGTTTAGTTACTAGCCACCGGCCGTTTATGTTATGTTTATAAATGAGAGTTAGGCGAGCTTAAAAGGCCCCGTTAAACGTGCATGAGTGTATACGCGAGGCTGCAAAAAGTGTCCGTTATAACTTAATTAAAAGCGAATATCATCGATGTATTATTGGTTTTGGGTTAGTCTTTTTATTGCTTATCAAAAATATATTCTCCTTATATTATGCAATCCACATGTAAAAAATTTTTCATATCTGCAATACACAGTTACCGGAAACATCCGTATGTATTAAAAGAAGTATTCTATGTACATTTTGAAACCATTAAATTAAATAAGTATTTAAAAAAGCATTCTACGTATATATTAAAAAAAATAGGGCATTTATTTAAAAAGTAATAAAAATTGATTTCTCTGGAGACAGAATACAGAATGTATTCGAAATTTTCAAACATATTCATCTGTAGAATACAAAATTGTAATCTACGTATAAATATATTTCTGAAATATGATGTGTAGAATATAGTTACATTTGTAAAATATAGATAAAGAATAAATAAGTATGATATGTGAATTATATACAAGTACGAACAATGGGGAATTGTTTACACAAACGCAGAGTAAAAGACAGACACTATGGATTAATGGTATCTTACAGAAGCTTAATTTAGAGGGGCTTAAATGATGCGCAAAGAATCTTTTTCACACTGAATTCGTTCAATGGCACAAACCTTTCTACCATGGTCAACAGGTTCACTTCGTCTTCCCTGGGAACAAAATGATCAGCTATGAAATGGAACGGAATATCGTAATCAGAATCTCATTCTCAAATGTGGTTATTAAAGAACATATTGAAGTATATGCGAGTACATATCCTTCTTTTCTTTCTTTATACTTCAACTTTTAACTAACTTTTAACTAACAACTTTTAACCTAATTCTGGATGTTCTGAAAATTATTTCATATACTTTTTAACTAATAACCATACATTCGCTATATTTTATTTTTTTTTTTTTTTTTTTTTACAATGTCTTAGAAACTTTTAATTAATCCTCATGTAACATACATACAAAAAGTTCAGTTATCCTACCAAAGATCCATCATAACCTTCTTCTAAGCCCGCTGCCACTTGTTTATGTGTAAATTATCGCGTGTCCCTCAACATGATATCTCTGTTTTTTTCTTTTCGATATGCTTACATCATTTGTACAGCGTGATAGTTCGTAAAAACGGCTCAATTTATTATTATGGCATCTTGATTATTTTGAATCGTTCCACACCTACCTTTTGGCTTTTTTCAACATGTCGTCGCCACCTTCCAAAAATTTTTTCATTGTGTTAGGAATTCGCGAGTCCACAGCGGAAACGGCGATTATGTCACCCCCTTGGACAAGTTGCACCCCCAAATGCTGAGGTCCGCCATCTTTGCCGGTAAATTGCACAAACCTATGGAAGATGAAGAATAAATATGTGTATAATAATGGATTTAATTATGATTCAAATAATATCCACTAAAGTAATCCTATTTAATCAAACTGTTTAAATCTGTTTAATCAATGAAAATAATAAATCAAATAAATAATAATTAATCTATATGCGTGATAAATGTACGTTTAATAATTAGCTAAAAAGGCAAATATCCAAATAAATCTATTTAAGTAATAAACTTATCTGAACGATTGCACTTAACTTCTAATAAATAGAAGTAATTCATATCCATAAAATTAACTAATTTATCAATTTTTGTAGGAGAAATGCTATTACCTTCTCTTACTTTAGAATCCTTCTAAGTGTGAAAATGTTTTTGTTTGATCTCATAATGAAAAACAAAAATATTGGGGTAATATTTTATAACATATAAACGGCACAATTTTTGTGTCGATCTTGGAAAGCTGAACAACGAAAATCGAGACTGATGGATTGTCGGATGATTTGAGAGATTGATTAAATAAGAATATTAACTGAATCCTCCAATGAGGTAAATACAGCTCTCAATCAAACATATTTCTTTTTGAATGCAACTCGACCAAATCTATACGTAAAAGTTATTGATAAATATTTGTTCAACAAAAATGTTATCAATAAACAACGATAAGACGATAAGAAATTAATCAATCGCTGAATGTGAATCTTAAATTCGTTTAACATTAATTAAAAACGAACAACATCTCATTTTATTTCCAGTAAACAATTCCAGCAAATATCGCTCCTGTATTTAAAAAAAATTTTTACATAAAATTGTAATAAAATATGTATTAATTACGAATTTTTTAACGCTAGAAAACACGATTAGGCGAGAAATAGCTCAAAAAACGTAGTAGAATTAATTAGTGTATAATTCCATATATTATACACTCACTTTCAATTGTATTTTAAAACAGAACATTTTTCACTTTCTTTTATTGCAATCGCGGCAAGTAACTGCATACTCTGGCATTATTGTTCACAATGCAATGTAGAGTCGGGCAAATTTCAGGAATTTGTGATGTGCATATACCGACGGGGTACAAACAGACGCCATAATTGTGTACCGACAGATGGTATCAGGAAGTATTTCACAATCTGGTTTCTTTTTATAACCAAAATATCATACGACTCGAACAAAATGTCCCGCGTGGATTACTGGTGTTTCATGTACAATACAAGGATGGAAAAAAGTCGTCCGGGAGGAATGCGGGCCTGATTGGTTGTTTTTCACAAATTCAATAGAATCTTAAAGTTAAGCACGCGTATTGACCAAAAGTGTCATATACAAACAAAATAATAGCATGGCCTGATAGTGAGCGATAGAGAGCGCAGTATCCTAGATCCTGTACTATCTCGCGAGATTTCTTTCCGAGATCTCTGCAGTATAAGTAGTTTAACAGTGTGTTAAAATGATGTCGATTTATGCAAACGTATCGAATCCCTCCTTGGCATGTGTATATGTACACGCGACTAAGTTCAGCGTGGAAAGCGCCTCGTGAGCGTATAAATTCAGATCTGTTCAGTGCCGATGACATAATTATACATTTAATCGAATGTATTCAGGTGTTTGAATCAAATAAACTATCGTATTCCTCAATGAATTGACTCTACACGATTAACCGGCAAACGGCCCTACTGATTTAGAAATCGATACTAACATGTTTATTGAAACATAAAAATGCGTCTAGTGAAATCATTCTCGTGAACTTTTCTTTACTATTTAGAAGAAAATATGATAAACATGATACTATATATATATATATATATATATATATATATATATATATATATATACTATACACACTATATATATATATATATATATATATATATATATATATATATATATATATAGTATCCAAAACACTTAAAAAACATCAGTTGTATATAAATTCGTCTTTTATATTTTGGTAAGCTTGTCCCTATTAAACAAGTCATCGAACCAAAGTAAACCATATTATCTCGAAGCAAATACGTAACAGTGTCTATTAACACCGCGAGCCATTTTTGAATGGGCGAATCAATTCGCTTAAAACTAGACGTGTCTGAAAGAGTAAACAGAAAAACATGTAAAGCATAGGCCAATAAAAAATGTCGCGCCAAATTCCATCACTTCAGAGTATTGCTCAAAATGTAATTGTTTTATACAAAAAAATAAAAAAAAAAAGAACAGAAGAAGCTATTTTAGAGTATTACCAGATTAAAAATTCGATTAAAGTTCTAGTTAGACGTTTCGACTCACCTCATGTTGACCGTGCCACTGATAGAGAAGTTCCTGTTGGTTATGCTAGCAGCGAAATGCGAATTGCTTTTCTTGGTGCACGAGTTTTTAAAGGCCAAGCAGACTCTGCTAATCAAACGCAATTTACAACGGAAAGGCATTTTTCTTGCCGATAAAAATCCTTATCGACTCGATAAAAACGCAATGTTGTGAATTGATCCTAGACGTGGAAAGAAGAACGAAGATATCACCAGAGAACAAAAAAAATACGGAGTACTCGCCGCGAAAGGCGAACTACAACTGAACACATTGCACCACTCTAGCGTCGTCGAGTTATAGCAGGGGAAACCACGTGATCCCGATAAAATGTGATTCACCTTCAAAAGTAACCGACGATCGATGTGATTCTGATTTTGATTCAATAGGCCACGAATTATTAACGTGTTCACCGTACATGAGTTTATGTATATATGCCGTGTCCGAAGAGCTACAATATAGTAGCATAATACAACTTTTATTTGAGTAACAATGTTACTCAATTACTTACGTTATTAAAAATTATTTTAGTCAATGATATTCACCTTATTAGGTTTATTCAGTTTATGTAATATTACTTGAGATTGAATGATTACATTACATAATTGGAATAATTCTTAAATTTCTATTAATTTCTTAAATGATTAAGTTTTTCAAGGAAATTACATACACGGGAACAGACTTTTTATTTCCAAATATAGGTGTTTTCAGCAAAGTTTATACAAGCTGCATTATCTAGAATGATCTCGGTTTGGTTCTTGTGAAAGGAAACTCTTCGCGTTTGTGATATGGGTTATAAGGATCATCTACATAATAGTGTGGTCTTTTCCAATAGCTTGTTACCATTTTGT
The DNA here is from genome assembly GCA_014737505.1 of Bombus sibiricus. Taxonomy (NCBI): domain Eukaryota; kingdom Metazoa; phylum Arthropoda; class Insecta; order Hymenoptera; family Apidae; genus Bombus; species Bombus sibiricus. The sequence goes on from JACXIM010000169.1 coordinate 29,521, forward strand.
CCAACATAGTAGATTGCGTTGCATTACAAAAAACATGCTGTCTCAGTCTATATTTGCTTCTCTGAGACTTTTTCCACAAGCTTCTATGACGTCCAGCAAAAGTTCTGATCCATATGCCCCTATAATTAAATAAACATGTATAGCGTAGTATACTAAACAGTAAGTATTACAATGTTAAATCATATTGAAATTTTACCAATTTAATCTATAGAACCTATCAAGCACAGCTTTCACAGACTTTCTTTTACCTTTCCTCCTAGAAAATTTTGTAACTGTTCTTGCAGGAGTTGTTGTAGTTACTAGCGTTGGAGATACAACGCTGTCAATTTGTATCTTGCTGTTAAGTTTAATTACATGACTGACAATGACTGATATCAGATTAATGTTATGTAATATATATATATAAGTGTACATACCCAAATATTGGCTTTTGTTTAGTGTTACCAACATCGTTGCATTTATTTATTGTAGAAGAAAACGCACCAAAGAACCTATGTTGAATATATTGTGTAACAGGGCATTGTTTAGGGATCAGAGAACTTGTTACATTGACAACACTGTCTCGCAAAGCAATATCTGAAATATCGATATAAGATAAAGATTAATTACATGAATAATAATCAAGGCACAGGATTTCATGATAAAATTAATTTAAATTGTAATGCAAGACATGTTTGGTAGACATATACGTATCAGTTTAATAATCGCGCTCGTTTTCAATTCCACCGTGTTCCGTTTGTTAGAGAATCAAAATGGTTGATTGATCTAATCAAACATAACCTATAATGCATGAGCTTGCAATGATTATCGCATAACGAGCTATCGAATTTCAACGAATAATAGTTTAAAATGAAGCCACCGAATTATCGTTCGATGTAGATGAGGGCAGTATCAGTGAACTCATAAGGAAATATCTATCACGCACCTCGAATAGCGGTACTAAGAATACGTAACATTCTTCTTTTCCTCTAGTTCCGTCGGTAACCAGCTGTTTTGTACCGTCGTTCCCTTTTTCCTTTGGCTGCCTAACCGGCCACCCGAAAGATGTTCCGAATTGGATTAAAATTTCCGTGCAACGGTCTAAATAGGGTACGTAAAGTAAGTAAAAAGTAAGAAATTGTACTTGCGAGCCTGGTGATTTTGCATTACACAGATTTAACGAAAAAATACGAAAAGATTATAGAAAATTGTCGCTCACGTTATGCTATTAGACATTACTGTCGCGATTGTCTCCTATGATAATATTTTAATAATTCGTTGTTGTTTGCTGCTATTCTGGGAAGACATAACTCGTGATCTGTATGAGAAATCGTGATCGTAACACGATGACGATGTTTTCTCAAGTTGTCAGTGAATATTCCTACAAAGACCAAGGTTGCCCGCCTCGTGTGACAAGATGGCTTATATTTAGGAGCTTACATAATTCCAGACGATTTCACCGCCACTGTTGGTCTTTTAGGTCAAAAAGCATGGATCTTCTAGGCTGTATTTGACAACTAGATGTTACGAGACACGTGCACGAGTTAAATACGACCCGGAATGTAGGTAAGCGAATTGATTTCTCTGCCTGTTTTCTAAACACATTTCCACAATTGTCAAACTTGTCATCGTTTGAGTTGTTTCTAGAAGAGAAAAATACTTTGTATTATTGTTTCTATTTGAATCCTTACATGATACATTTTACCAAGTGGAAGTTTACATATGCTATCCAATCCACATATGTGTATTTTGAGTTTAACTCCCATTTAGGTGCAGGTTAGGTTATATTTGACAAGATATTCTATTCAGTAAATTTCGTATTTGGACGCTTTACATTAGCATTTAGAGCAAATTTATTATGTAATTATACATTTTGCACGATCATGTGATATATATCCATACCGATTATATGATATATTTCAACGTGTCATTTCGTGTGCATCGTATGTTTTAGATTTTCCAAGGATGCGGAGCTTGTATCCAGAATATCTGGACATAGGTATTCCACAGATTCAACAAAGAGGTATTCAAGGTTTATATGAGAGTATTGTTACATTGTATTACATAATAAATTATGATCTTCTTTCATTAAAAAGATGTTGAATATGAAATGTGTCTTTACAAATTAAAACAAATGTTATAGAATGTAGTGTAAATATGTAAATGATTATAAGCTTTCTATCGACAAATTAATAAACTTTCTTGTTTGTTAAATAAGTATAATCTGGTTTGCAATGTTTATTATTAAAGCGAGAAAAGTAGAGGCTCGAGAACACTGTTAACTCTAACTGCCGTGGCAATAGGAGCATCGGGTGTATTGTTTTACGCAAAGCATAACCCAGAATTCCGTGCAAATCTTGAAAGTTGGGCACCTGGTACGGACAAAACAATTCAGATCATCTTTCAGGAGGAATCATCCTATTTTGAATTCATACGTACATTCTTTGAATCGTTAAAGCAAACGTAAGTTGGACTTTATTACTATTTGAATTTGTGATATAAATTATAATGTAAATTATATCGTAATAATCGAGAATAATCTAAGTATTGCTTTTATTTTAGATTATTAAGTGCCATTTTTGGAGGAGAATCACAAAAAGAATCAGGTCAGAAAAGATTAGATTGCGCGAACCTTGAAGATTATATACGTGAGCCCCATTAATAATTCCTAAGCCCATTCCTTCCTTTCCTTCGTTTTTTAATTGCCTTAGATATAGAATTATGCTACATAAAAAGAACTGTTTTATTTAGAACAGGAACTAGGTAATTACTATTTTGCTTACTAACATTTAATAATAACATGTGTACTATAGCACCAAAGCCAGTTTTTGTACCACTCATTGATAAGAAGGAACCACCTAATAACGAACCTTATACCGAAATAAGATTAAGTAAAGAAAAAGGAGAAGAAATCGAAATCGGTAGGTCTTTAAATGTGTAATTCTATGTGACCAAATTTTATCTTTCTACATAATAGGAGATGAACGTGCATGCTATGTTCTCAGTGGCCGAAAAACCTCAGCCACCTGCCAAGGATGTATCCGAGGAATTGATGCCAGTAAATCTGGTCGAACTGGAAACTTCTGCTGGCGAAACTGCATCCAAAGCTATTGCAGCTTATCAAACAGCAGCGTGTGCTATTCAAGATTACAATCAAGATGTGATAAAAGTCGTAGAAAGTGTTAACGCCACCGTTGGTAGCTCTGTCTGGAACAGGTATTTTTTTCTCATGCATACTACTTTATAATAATAAAGTAATTATATGTTCTCTTAAATGAGAAACGTTTATTTATTAATTCTAGACTAAAGGATGCAACGGAGAAGAGGAGGGAGGCCATTAAAGAGGCGGAAGACCACGCCAATCAAGCACTCGATTCGTTGAAAAAGATGTATAATTTAATCGACGACCCTAAATTCGAGGCGCCGTCACACATGAAAACTGCCGCTCGAAGAAATATCAAGAAAATCTTAGATGATGTGGACGAAGCGAAGAAAAAGTACGAAATGGAAATACAAAGTGGCAATATGGCCGAGCGTTACTGGAAGCAAGTCAGAACTGCCCGTGAAAATCTCAACGAAGAACTCCAGATACTCTTCCCCGATATCAACATTCACGAGAAAAAATTGGCCATCGACGAAGATGCTTTTGACTTATTCGTTCTACACATGTATAACAAAGTGAATGGTTTGCAAAAGGAATTGGAAAAAATGAGGGTAAATATTAGTATAAGGTATTATATAAGTCACTCAAATATTCGAGTGTAACAATCGGTAAGTGTTTTATATTTTGTCGGGTTATAGACGGTCAACGAGAGCAAACTCAAGGCAGCATTAAAATCATCGGGCGACGTAGCGACTCAGGAAAGACTCGACGCCTTGGTATGCCTCGAGCTGGACAAGGAGAAGCAAATTCTTCAGGACGAGTTTAACAAAAAGGTAAGAGAGTTATTTCCATTCTAAAATCTCCGTATATATACATAGTTGAGCCTTATATCCAAATGAAACACACGAGTGTATGAGCTTGTGGTATGGTATCACGGTTGCGTTAATTCGTCCATCGCATATCTGGAAGAAACAACGCAAAACTTTCCAACGAGACTGAAGAAAATATTAAATCATAGTATTATCACGTGTAATACCGTGCAGTTCAAATTTATATTCTCAGGCGTAGTCAGGCGTAGTCATAATTTGAAAATTATGTGGCCAATTTCTCCTGGGAAATTAACGAAACACGCCTAAAGGTAATGACGCCGTCAGCAATAACCCCCGCAAGGTAACAATAAATTAGTACGAAAGGGTTTGAATCGGTAGCTGCCTCGTGAAAGTAAACGGTGGGTATACACGGTTCCATGATTATAACGGATAGAATGTGACATTAGAAAAGGCGATGGCACATTCCGTCGCACACTTTGGTCGTTATGTACGACTGCATATGGAAAATATTACGTATCTCGTATCTCTGTATACGTATACGGGCGTATATTTGTCTATTTGGTAAAGGATGATGAGTGGAAAGAGAGTTGGAGGGTTGATTTCGCCATCCTTCGGGCCTTTTATCTATTTCCATTTGGCATGCCGCCAATATTTTGCTAGTGGCAGGCAATATTATCTCTTTAGACTAACCTTGCAGTATATCCGATATACACGCGCCTAGTCACACCGAGATATTCTCGCTCAGAGGAATCACTATGACTTGCTATCGTCGTACTTGTCTTCGGAGTTCGCTTCGGAGTTCGCTTCGGAGTTTGCCCTCGAATCCATTCGGGATACGAGTTAACAGATCTGACTGGGTCAGAGAAAATTTAGGACGATAGTGCATCGATTGGACGTATGCTGACTACACGCTGACGTATATGGTTTATTTAATTATTTTCGTTGTACATATTTTACTCTCAATTGAAACATTTGTTGTTGAGGGTCTTGAAAATTCGTTTTTTTTTTTTTTTTTTTAATTTGTGTACTTAAGTATTTTGTATCGTATTTTAAGGAGGAAATAAATTCTAGTGCCATGTACCCGAATCCTGTAATTCTGAAAATATTAGAATTGTTTCAAAAGACATTATTATTTAATGCATCGTACATTTTTACGAATATAATACGAATGTTTGAAAAAATTTGCAATATATTAAAAATCTCATTTCATTTGATGGCACGTTTAATCTAAAAAGTAATCTAGCCACGCGAAACAGTTTAGTTGCAAATGAAGTGTCCCTGGTCAGGATTACTTTTATTGTAACGACGGTTTCTGTTGCGACTCGTAAAATCGAAAATATAAACCTTCCGAGGACTGAGACACTCAAGTCGATTTGGAAGCTTTGAAAGTTGCTCGATCGATCGGAACACGATTTGTAATATCGACGAAATCATTTTTTCCTCAAACGACTTCGAAATCCCGCCGAGGACTTAATACACAGCCGAGAATCCGCTGTATCCGGTCTTATTCGAATATTTGGGAGATTGCAGAAAGAATATGTAAGTTGAGAAACTGGAAATGTAGGTAGTCGTAAATAATTGTCAACGTGACCTCACAGAGGGATAGATAGGGTAGACTGGACGACAGAAAGAGAGAATTTTTGACAGAAATTGCTATAGAGTGGCGTGGACGAGTTGATCGCGATGAAAGAGTGGACCTACTAAATTGTTACTTGACATTTGCGCATAAAGTATTCCTTCTGTTCGTCCAGGGGAGCTTCGCGTTAACATTATATGCGTCTCTTCAAAGGCTTTCAATTTTCAGTAAACGAGGGGCTCAGAGTTGACGTACCTCGTTTTCTTTAGCAACAAATCACCACGGAGCGTGTTTTCATGCGAGAATTTTAGTATCAAGCGTTTAGCATCCACATCCTTTGTGGATGTGGAAAGGTGTTTTGTAATTCTCCTTTGTTTGCACGTATTCTAAACATCCATCCTTCATGAATTAAACATTCATGTAGGGCTTGAATTTTGACGTCAATGGTACCCAACAGAAAGCCTGATAATTATTTGTCCTGAATATTGATCTGGACTATCGATGAAAACACATTCAGTCGTGACGCAATTCTGATTCCTGCGTTACAGCGATAAAAAGAACGTATAAGAATACGACATTTTTCTAGTATCTACATATTTTCGCAATTTTTTAGTTAGTGAACTATTACCAGTGGTATTGGGGATAGTTTGTAAAATTTCTTTTCCAAAGCTCAACTTCTAAATTACATTAATGCGATAATCATGAAACATTATATACACTTATGTATATAAATTGCACAGAAAAGAAGAGAGAAAAAGAAGAAAGAGAAAAGAGAGAGAATGACTCAAAAACTGGTCTAATTATTCAATCTTTTAGATGTTCCAAATATTCAATTTCTCGAATATTATGTAAAAATCATTCCGACCATTCAATTCCCCAAAAGTCTCGATAAACACACTATATTTCATCGATTTTCTCTGAACGAAATTATCTTTCGAATTCGAGAAATTATTATTCAAATTACAACAGCAAATAGACAACGATACATAGATTACAAATTCACGAGTCGAGTTTTCATTTTGTTCTTCTTGCTTTTCCTTCTCTTATGAATAAACACTATTTCTTTGCTTCCTTGGCGACTATACTGAACTATTTTCAATTCAACGACAACGGTGCATATCGGATGCCGATATATCGTATCTGTCAAACGCTCATTTCCATCCTCACGCACCGATATAAAAGAAGGCAGCGTATTTTTTAGGTTGTTGCTGCGGCTTTCGAGCGATCTTTAAAGTAGATGGTGGCACAACGTAGATTAGGCCGTACACCCGGTTTTTCGTAAATGTATCATCTTGAACAAGTGTTGCACTAGAAACCTGGATGAAGGCATCAACGTTGTTTTCGGTACGGGCGTGCGTAAATCGAAAAACTGCCTGATGACACAGACAGATCGGACGACGCTTTCGATCTTTTTCCCTCTTTTGCCCCGTTCGAACGATATCGATCGGCGTGTGTGCCTTCTGCTCCCGTTATGGGCCATCCAGACTTCATGGACGCAGCGTGGAATAATTTAGAACCAGCCACAGGCATAGTCGAGAGAAAAATTCTTCGGTAACGCTATTTCAATTTGAACCCTCTCTACTCTGCCTCTTTCCGGGCTTTCCGGGCTGCGAAATATCGCAGATGAGACTTGGAAATATAGATCAACGTTGTTCAAATTAAGGTCAAAAATTGAGGTTAAACAGCGGGAGAATGGAGCGAGTGGGCGCTTATCTGAAACGAAACTGGAAAATCGCGCTCAAATGCGCTATACTTTACTAACACATAATTAGATTGCAGATATTTATGAAAATTTAAATGTTTATGTACGCTGTTATATTTAAAAAAAGAGGAAAAGAAAAAGGAAGAAGGAGAAATTTCTTTCATACTATAGCTATCGTAAATAGTACTTGCTTTACTTTACTTTGGACGTTTTGTATGTCATGTTCTTACGTTATATTGAACCTTGGATAAAAATATGTTTGTTTTTTTCTTTTTTAAATATTATAAAACATATTTTGCTTTTGATATTTTACGTAAAACTTAATTTTCGAATGAAATTTCTTTTATAGTATCGTGAGAAAATATGGAGATCTTATTGAATGGATTTTATAATCGGTTCAGTACGTGAACAGTTGTAAAATATCGAATGTCCGACTCCACTTGGTTTAATACTACTTGATCTCTTTCCTAGCTTCGGTTGCGCTGTACGGCTGTTATTAATTTAATGAATCTTATTTTGTTACATCAGATATTGGGCTTTGCTCGTGGATTTCAATAATTACCTATGAAATAACAGTTGAAATATTTGGGAATGTGATAAATCTATTTTATAGTACGTGCAATAAGTATTCGTAAATTGAATCAAGAATAAATAAGGAATATTCACGAGAATCTTATTCTCATTATCATTTATTTGGTATCTTGTGCTCTGAGACAATTCTATATTTATATTTAGTAGAATTATACATTATTTATTTCAATGTGAAGTAAAATCAAAATTTGCTTCTTAACTAGATCAAATTTAACTTGTATTTTCTATAAAATTGAATATTTCGCTCCTGATATTTCGAAACTTTGCAACAAATCTAGTAAAAGACGTGTTGAATCAATAAATTCAACGTGAAATTTCATCGAAGAAACATCATTGGAGTTTATTGACTTTTGACTTTCAACCATATTGTTAAAGCGTCTAAATTTCTCTACCATTTTCGCGGTAGATCTCGAAGAAAATTCGTTTCGTATATGGAGTATCGAAGCATACCGAGAAACTTCTCTTTGCTTTTCCCATCGTCAGTTTAAAGGTTCCCGGGTCCGAGAATCGGCGTCCGTTGAATATTAAAATAATCGACTCGTGCATTCTCGTCGCCGAAATCGGGTAGCTATTTTCCGTCGGTCGGAAATGGGTCAGAAATGGGTCGGAAATACGTATCGATCGTTGAAAAACTCGATTCCGTGTTATTAAACCCGAACCTTCGAGTCGATTTCGTTTAAGCAATTCTCGAAGAAGATATTGATCTGTGAATCGGTTCCGTCCAACTTTTATCTCTGGACTCAGAGCTGCAAGTTCCGAAGACAATGGGAAATTACGTGGTTATTGTAGCGTTACGACCCTACGAAACGCATTTTGCTTTGGACGTTTATAGTCGGTTGTATAAAGTTCGACTTTTTTATGAGAAGATTATTCTACGATGTTGCTTTGTACGAGTGTGAAATTATTCAGATATGCACGGTTCTTTCGATTCCATTTCACTGCGCAATTATCACAGCAGATGGCCGTGGACCGGACAGTTTCTCATCTTTCGAAATAGATTAGAAAACGATGCAGCGGATTTGTTCGATCCCGATCTGTGATACCGATTTTTTTTAACTTGTGCCCTTTTCAAATTTCTTTCTGGTTGACGCGGGCGGTCGGTCGTCCGTTTAACTTAATTTTTACGGCGCAACGTGTGAGAAACATTGCCGGAGTGTCAGAAATCATATTTTTCACTTTTTCGCTGCCCTTCGCCTCCCGCCCTTCGCCTCCCGCCCTCCGCCTCCGCCCCGTCTTCTCGTTTTTCCTTTTTTACGTATTTTTGTTTTTATTTTATTTCATTTTATTCTTATTTCACCTGTACGTGGGACGTTTCGCTTCGACTGAAAACGCGCTCGATGGTCCATTGTATTCGCTGGAGACTCGTTCTATCCATTTTAGTTTGATAAATGTCTAAATAAATGGACGACTAAATTGATACGGATTGTTCAATAAGAAACGAAAATCGTTGGAGTTAGATCGAAGAATGATTAATCTTTTTATACCGTGGTGATCGTAGTTGCTGGAGGAGCAGAAAAGATTCGAGGACGAGATACGACGGCAGCTGAAACTGCAAGGGCAGGTGCACACCGATCACATTCAGGACGCACTTGCGATAAAGGAACAGGAAGCGGATAGGAAGTTGAAACGTGCACTCAGCGAGCAAACTGAGAAAGATTCGTTAAAGTATAAGTCACAACTTGCTGCAATCGTCGGAAGGTTACGTGGTTTGGAAGCTGCGCTGAAAGGTGAGTGCCTCTTTGAACTTAATTTGGAGAATATGAACGATTATACACGTGCATGTGTTTATATTAAACGCGCTACGTTCGTATATGTATGATTATGATGTATAATTTATTTATTATTATATTATGTGTACAATTTATGTTGTGGTCACAGGCATTTTGCTCTACAAGATAAATATGTATGTACTTGTACAATTTATGAGATTTAAGAGCTATGACTGAAGCTATCTTGTGACCGACATAAAGATATTGTCACAACACTTGAAGAAATAGGAAGTTTAGCAAACTGAAAAACATAAAGTTAAATTTTTCTAGTGGAATTTTAATTAGATATATGGCGTTGAAATGTTCAACTTACCAAGGAAGAACATTTATGATAAGTATCGATATCCAGAGCTGTATGAAAATTAGATTTTTCGCAGGAGAAAATGAAAATTTTCGATAAGATGGTTTTTATTCCACGAGGTAATAATTTCCCAATCGAATTCACACCTTAATAAGGTTCGCGTACTTGCAAAATTCGTAACTTTGTTCTTAACAAATGTTGCTATAGTTATCTCTGTAGAAATTGGTAAATCGGCAGTGTAGATGGAGAACAGCAGGGATCCGAGGACACTACCTAGGGGTATGCCAGCTTCTATTGGGAATGTTGTGGTAGTGGCGTCTAAGTATTTAACCATGAATTGTTTATTGGTTAGGTAGGACTTTAGGATGGAGTAGTAGGTGTGTGGTAGGACTTTTTTAAGTTTGTATAGAAGCTCTTCGTGCCATACTTTGTCAAATGTCTGTTGAATGTCAAGGAATACCCCTGAGCAATACTTTTTCTTTTCTAAGGTTTGGCTGATAATGTGTGTTATGCGATGGATTTGTTCTACTGTGGAATGTTGTTTCCGAAAACTGAATTGATGATCTGGCAGTATTTTAAAATCCTCTAGGAGTGGAAGGAGCCGATTCGTTAGCATCTTCTCGAATAGTTTTGATAAGGTAGGTAGAAGACTAATTGGGCGATAGGAGTTAGTTTCATATCTTGGTTTTCCGGGTTTAGGGATAAGAGTAATCAGAGAAATTTTCCAGGCCTTGGGATAGTATTCGAGGCGAAGGATTGCGTTAAAAATTGATGTGATGAGTGCAATCCCCTTAATGGGAAGTTCCTTGATTACTTTATTGCATATTAGGTCATGCCCAGCTGCTTTCCTGGGATTTAGGCAACTGATTAATTCTATAATTTCTGCAGAAGTGAAGGGTTCTATGGGGGAGACATTTGGAAGGGAGAGTACAGGTAATCAGTAATATCCGTGGCAGTTTTGGGGGAATGGGGTTTAACAACGTTAGATAAGTATTTGGCAAATAGATCGGCTTTTTCTATACGGCTACGTGCCCATCCACCTTGCGGACGGCGGATTGGAGGGATTAATTGCAAGGGGCGCGTGAGTTTTCTGGAAGCCTTCCATAGTGAGTAGTTGGAGTCTGCTGTGGGGGACAGATTGGCGAGATATTTTTGAAAACAGTCATTTTTATAATTTTTGATGAGTTTGGTTAACTTCCTCGTTGCGTTGTTTAGTTTACGTTTGTCATTCGGTGTTCTACGGGTCTGCCATACTCCTCTTAGTCTACGTTTTTCTGCTATTTTTATTAATATGTAATGAAGATATTCACGTTTGCTGATAGAAGTCTTAGTAGGTGTGGAGGAGCGGATAGCGTTTATTATGCTCGTGTTTAAATATTCCGTGGCTATTTCGATATCTTCATTAGTTTTTAGTGAAATTAGGGCTGAAGTTGAGTGATTAAAGACTTCTCTAAAGAGCTGCCTGTTGGTAAGTTGGTTATGAATAAAGCCATTAGGTGGGTTCTCGATAATTGTTGAACTGATTGTTGCTATCACGGGGGAATGGTCAGAAGAGAGATCCGCCGAGGAGTTGATTTGGACGTATCTTGGCGAGATATTTTTAGTTATGGAGAAGTCTAGTAAATCTGGTATTTTGTCAGTGTCTGTGGGGCAGTATGTGGGTTCGTGTGTGGTGAGGTAGTTGAGTCTGTTGGTGTTTATGCTATTCAAGAGATTTTTGCCTCTTACTGTGATAAGTCTGCTGCCCCATTGGGCGTGTTTGGCGTTATAGTCCCCTCCTGCTATGAATCTGTTGCCCAGAGCGTCAAGGAAATTATCAAAGTCTTCTTTAGAAATGGAGTGTCTAGGAGGACAATATACTGCTGAGGTGGTGATTGTACCATGGCAATCTTCTATCGCTACGTTTGTGGCTTGGAGGTAGTCCTTCTGGAATGATGGAAGCTCGTAATGCTGGATTTGATAATGATTCCGGTGCCGCCGTGGGCCTTACCAATGGGATGTTGGGTATGGTACAAGTTATAACCATTTATTTTTAGATAGTTTTTGTCGGTGAAGTGGGTTTCAGATATGAGCATTACGTCGATTTGCTGTTGTTTCAGGAAGAGTTCTAGTTCGAATTTGTGTTGAGCTAGTCCGTTGGCATTCCAAAGAGCTATGCGTCTTGGTTTTATTTTGCGTCGGGGCGTATTAATTTATCCATGATGAGTGTTAATAGTGAAAGCAAATTATTTATTTGTTCTGATTGTTTCTCTATTAATTTTTCGAGTCTAGAGAAGTTGTCTGTGTTTTGTGTATTGGGAACATTATTTTGAGAATGGTCCCTATGGATATTCGGATTATTTTGATTTCCTTGTACTGCTTGCGCATAGGAGACTGAAGTAGTAGTGAATTTTGGAGGACTAGGTATTTGATTGGTTGTTTCTTTGACTCTGAGTTTAGGATATTTATTTATATATAATGTTTTATAGGCTAAGCAACCTTTGTAGTTAGCAGGATGGTCTCCTTGACAGTGGATGCACTTCGCTGGGGTTTCTGGTGATTTAGTGCACTGGTCAGTGGAGTGTATACCTGCACATTTTACGCAGCAAAAATTATGATTGCAGCATTTTTGCGTGTGACCGTACCTTTGACACCTTTTACACTGTACTATCTCCTTTTTTACTAAGGGAGGTTCGAATTTAACTACCNGAATTCATTAGTCGGTTAATGTTGTAGATTTGTTTATTGTTGGGTTTTTGTTTTAGGTCGATAAAGAAGAGGGATAGAGGGTTTTTTGAGATTCTATGGCGTATGTTACTGATGTCAATTACTTCGTGGCCGTGTTTTAAAAGTTCGAATTTCAATTCATCTAAGTTTGCTGAGTGGTGGATGTTGCGTAAAACCACTCGAAATGGACTTTCTTGTTTAAGCTGGTATGTGTGAAAGTTTGCATTGACGGTTTTTAGTAGCTTTGCAAGCCTTCTATATGCGTCTGGGTTTGACGGCAGGATTTTGACTTTATTGTTGATTATTTTTAGTTGGTAGTCCTCTTTGCAGATGTCTTTCTCGATGGACTTGATGATTGTTTGTATGTGAATGACATCGTCAATGAAGATGGGCTTGGGTGGGGGAATTCTATGAGTATGTTGATTTGTTTGTGTGTCGGCTACGTCCATGGTGTCGTTTGTGGATTCCAGTATTGAGAACCTATTATAGGTGGTCACATGGTTTATTGGCGGTTTATCTTCACTGTTGATTGCGTTTATTTTACTTGATCCCAGTTTACGTTTTTTTTATGTTATTTGCGTCGTTTGAATGGAGGGAAACATTGTCCCTTTGTCACGGGGGAGGAAGAGATGTTTGGGCCATCATCGAGCTAGTTAATTCAATTTGAAATAACTAGTTGAGAGGCTATGGTTCGGGTTAGAGGTAAGGAGCGTTGGGTTTTCCACTAGAAGGTTTGGAACACTTGTCTATGTTTTTTTTGTATTTTTTTTGACGGATGGGCGTCACGTGTTGTTTTACAAACTTCTCAGAGCACTAGACACACGTCTGCACGCTTCGGCACTCAACAGCAAACTGACCTATTTGAAAAGGTAAATCATTAAAGGTTAATGTTATGTTGTGTTAATACGATGTTTTATTTGCAGCGTCTTTCTCTTTAGAGTCGATTTACGTTATTGGATTTACATTTTTTAATATTTTAATTACGAAGCAGTGTTGTTTCATGGAGTTTCGCTTGATATATTTTTCGCCGTTATGTTTTCCTTTGACCCATTCCACTGCCAGACAAATTTTATTGCTTGCAGATATAGTACTAGAATGGCATTTGCAGTAATTTGAAAATGGAAAGAAAGAATATCTGTCGATCTCGCAATTGTCAGTTAATTGAATGGGTTAATTCCAACTTGTAATTTTATGAAATTTGAAGAAATTCGTGCATTTAAGTATAACGCAGCTATATCTATATAAAACCTTTTTGCGGCTGAAATTTGTTTAGGGAGCTTTCACCCGTATAAAACGTCCGTTACTATGGTATACATGTTTTTTGTATCTTGATATAATTGATATAATTGATATAATTGATGTACGACGATATTATGGATTATAAATTTCACCGCGAGGTTTTCAATCGGGGGTTAGAAAGTGAAGAATATGATGAGAAACATGTAACCGAGAAGGCGAAAAACTCGAAAGGAGAGAAAGCTCTGATAAAGTGAAGATAAAAAAAGGAAAAGGGCGAACAAAGAGAAAAGAGCGAGGATCATCGAGATATTAAGATTTGCGCCAAGAATGTAGACGGTGATGATGGTAAGGGTAATATGGTGGTGAGGGTAATAAAGAGGAGATATGTCACATAAAGAAAAAGAGTGGACAAATTATAATGGTGAAAAGTGACGTGAAAAGCAGGATACAAAGGAAACATAGACAGACACTCTGAGAGGAAATGCGAAATGGAACGGATACAGAGGATCCTGAGGCTGCAACGCAACATACGGACAAAAGAAAGGAGATAGGGGACACGAAACGGTATAAAGCACGGTGGAAATTGGATGAGTAGAAGACACGGAACAGACGAAAATAACTTGACAAACAGGGGTAGTAGAAACGAGAGTAACAAAAGAATAACGTCTGAAAGAAAGATAGAACGATCCGGTTAAATGGGAAGACGGATAGGCGGATGGAACGTGAAATAGGGGCGAATACGAAAGAATTAAGACTCGTGATAGAAAAAGAAGAAATGCTATGGCTAAGAAGAAGGAAAGAAAAGGTATTACTATTAGAAAGCAAACACCTATGGTGAAAATGTGATAGAAAATGAAGAAAGAAAGCGGGAAAGAAACGGCCTCCCCAAGAAAAGTTGAAGGACGATAGAATAGAACGATAATTAGGAGAGAAGCGTGTCAAAGTTTCTAATCTTTCGAAGCGTGAAACGTCACATGGACAGGTCATAGCTCGTTGAGCTTAATCATCCTCTGTCGATTTAACTTGGGTTTTCCGACTCCTCCAGTCTCCCTCTATACTCTGCAACGAGATAACTGCTTTTACCGTGGAACGATCGCGTCACGTTGACGGGCGAGTTGCGGTTGAGGTACGAAACTGTTAATGTGTATAAATAATATAGGGAGAAGGAGCACGTGTGTATTCTTGTTAAAGATTTAGAAAATCGATTAGACGATGTCCGATAGGCCGACAGCATGTGACAGACTTTGTTAACCCTCGCGTCTCCTGAATTTTCTTAACGTAACTGGTAATGCGGATTTATATCGAAAGGAAGAAAAATATTTTAAATACTTTGATATTTCCTAAAGAACAGACTGCGTGACAGTTCCCCAACTAGCCATTTTTTGATTACGTGAATCGGATGCAAACCAGAAGAATCTACATGCGTAGATGGCTACGTAATACGTATTTACGTATTTACAAAACTCGGAAATTCAAATGAAGGAGCTGCAATACACCTTGGGTAATTTTCAAATCTTACTTCTGGCTAGCGAACAACATCGAGTTCTCTCTTTATTTTCCAATGTCGTTGAAGAGCAGCTCCGTTTACTCGAACTTTTACTTCATTCACTTCATTTTTCAGAGTCTTATAATCGTCCTCTATCGCAAAATGAAACACGTAAATAAGAATAAAACGCAAATAAAACGTTCAGAAGGGTTCTTTGGTATTCTTAGAGCCGGCACGTCGCGGCATTATCCTCTCTCTCTTTCTCGCAAGCCGCAGTTTGCTTATCCGAAAGCGCTATGAAGGGCAGACTGGTTTGAAAAGATGGAGAGGGGTTGCATGTTTCCAAAGATTACTGTCTCGTGGAGATCAACGCGAAACTGATTCGCGGCGACGTTCGATCTCTTTCTTGGCATTTTACTCTCTGTACGAATACGCGCACAGTATGGCGATTGAAAAGTGCCTACCTCTGCGCAACACACATGACGTCCGAATGTCATTCAAACGTATGCCTGACGAGTTGCATAAGTGGAGTTTCTCGCCGCGAAAGCTTCCTTCTGCGTGCTCGTCCTGAACTTTCGACCGTTCGCGGGGAGACGCCATCTCGAAGAAGCTCGCCAACGGGAGTCGTAAATTTCCGTTACGATTTAACTAATCGACGCCACGAATCGTTCGATCCCTTATTTCGGTTCAGATAATAAGGGTGGTTGAATGAATATAACGCTGATATTAACAGGTTAATATATATTTTCAACGCTCCAACAACTTCAATGTGATACAAGGTTACGTAAGTGAAATGACAAACTACGAATGAGTACGACCTGAGACTCGCTTCGTGTTGGCGACTGTGATGGTGTATCTTCTGTCGATTGACTGTCTTCGACTTGAAGATTCTGATGGCTTGACTTCTGACTCCTGCTGTTCCTTGAACTGTGTTTTAACTCTAGTTGATGTTAACTGACTTAGACTGTTACTGGAATGTTACTTGTGACTTGTTACAAGTTGACTGCTCTGCAGTTGTGAGAATAAGTATAGAGATGAAGTGACTGCTCTGTAGTTAGGAGAACAAGTGAAGTTCGTTCTTGTGTGATTACGAAGGAAAATTCGGAGTGGGTGTCTTTGTTGTATGAAGAAAGCGGATTCGCTGCTCACACTTTTCGTTAGCAAAATGAGGGAACGATCCGCGATGCCCATTGGTTATGACCAACGTTAGGAATGAAGATAGGAGGAAGAAGCCTCCTACCAACGTGGCTCATGGGCGATATTGTTTATGGGAAAAACTTGCTTTTTCGTTAGACAAATATCCGCTTTCTCCGTAATTTGTAAGAATGTGCAATAAACCTAAGGACTATTCTAAGAACCAACTATAAACCGAAAATACTTGCAGGATTAAAGGTTCCTGCCAGCTAATAAGAGTCAGTTTATGGTGGGGCCTTAGGTACGTGAAGTAACTTAGGTAGTGAAGTACGTCGCACGGACCATCTCACGCGACTTAACACGTCCCGATATCTACCTTGATCGCTTCTCCTTGTCACGGCGCATAACTTAGCAAGACATTATACTTCAGAGGATATTACACGTTTGAAAGAGACTGTCGACTAAAAAGCTCCGTTAAAAGGCACATCGAATCCGTCGCTTTTCAGCTGAAATATCCGTTCCCTAGCCTCTTCAAACGATATACGTACATATATGTACATATCCTGCACGTTCTTGCGTTTTCAGCGAGAGGCGAGTTCGTAAATTTTTTCTGATGTTTCTTCCATTCGCCCGCTGTTCAGCGACTCAATTGGTTGAAACGTGGTTCTTTGAGGCTGCATTGTTTGACGATGAAACCAAGCGATCCTCCGATCTTTGACGCTAGGCCGTTAGTCGAAAGACTAGCCACGGGTAAGAAGCGGCGGATAAGCGGCTATTCGACCGCCTTTTACGTAAAAATCTATTTTTCTTCGTTGTCTCGTTCCGTTTTTTTCTTTCTATAGAATAAAATTTGATAAGGAGGAGAAAAGAATTATATTATCGAGTCGCGGATAATTATAATTATGTATGAATACGATTAAGGATTAAGGAAATGGAATCTAAGTGTAAAAGCTTATGCGGTATCTGACGCTAGATATCATTACCTTGTACACGTATGTCTAACTCTATTTTTATTTCGATTATATTTCATAATGTTTTTTGTACTGCTTTCTGTTTCAGCTCGCATGGAGGAAGAAAGGGGTGCATCGAATGCTCAAATTCTTTGGTCAGCTTGCCAAGCCTTGGCTCGAGCTGTTAAATCGGCGCCAGCAGGTGCGGCCGTAGAGGAAGTCATCAGGCCTCTGGAACCGGAAATCAAGGCCGTCACCAAGGCAGCACGTAAGCACTCCAGTATATTTTCAAATAATCTACGTTCCTTCCTTTGATGTCAACAACAGCTATCAAGTTTTATAATATAACGTTGTTTTACTTCTGTCGCGATCGTGATCTGATACTAGTATACTTCGAATGGATTAAAATGGAATTCCTTTGAATTAGAATACTGAAACGTGACGCAATTTGTGGTTTCATAGGATTAGAGGACAGTTCGTAGCCGATGATGTTAGCAAACCGGTTGTCCCGATCTGCAATGAACAAGAGAATAAAAATTCCACACAAAGATCATGCCATTTGGCAATAGAAGTCAGGAAGAAAGATTACAACTAACGACAGAACTAATCTCAAAATTTTACAATATTATAGAATTAATTTTATAATTTTACACTTGGGTAGAATTTGATAATCTAACTACCTAACAACCTGTTTGTTGATCTAACCATCGTTTTCTTTCGTAAAAACGGTAAAAATCTCAACGATTAGTGATCTACGTTGTATATGACTATGATATACTGTGATTCGTTGGTTTCTCTTGAGTAAGCAAAATTAATAACGCCGTACATAGCCCTGCTATGAGTAAGAGTTTTCGCCCCTTCAACATGAATATGTAAACGCGAAAAAGGAAACACGTTCCCTTGTGAATCGTGAGTGGAGAATTTCATAAAAAACAAAGTTGATCAGTTTGTCTCTCGATAGTTTCAAAGAACAATTACCACGTTGTTTTCTGTTTTTTTTTCACCGCAGTACCGATATTACGGCACAAGTATCGCCACCGAACGAATAAATTTTCTGGCCATTTGTCACGCATTTTCCATGTACCGAACAAAATTTCGCAAAATTTCGTAATACTGCAAAGTAATCTATGTCGGTACAAGCAACGGAATCTGGTGTAATGCGATTTGTTAAAGAGGAATCGGGTTAGGGGAGTGAGTGTGTCAACGTTGTCCGATGTTAATTAATTTCCCGCTGGAAATTTCGGTTTGAAAATCGGTGAAATAAGGGTGGTAATTTCGCGCTCATTTAACCACCAGTTAAATAAGTACACCATAAGTTACACCACCTTTCTCCCCCTGCGCGCTTTTAATTTCTGTTAATTACGCGAATAAACTGGCTTAATTTCTCTTTAAATCTCGATAATTTCCAAATATCTTCTATTCCGAAGAGAAGCATAGAAGAAGTATGGTTAGTTGTTCTATGATGTGTTGACTGCTACCATACATCTACATGTTTCACCTGTAACCTGTAGTATTCAGGTTATAAAATTTTATAAAATTTTATGTTACAACGAAAGAGATTTACGTTTCATAACGTTCTCTAATTATTCGCGTTATTTGCAGTTTTTCGGTTGACGATATGTATTTCGCTTTAATAATTCCAACATTTACAATCGCCGCACGTCATCACGCCTCTAACGACAATCTTATAGCTGCTTTCAGTTTTAATTTCATTTTAAGTGCCCGAGTTACTTTTGCTTGATTCAAGTTTAGCTGTTTAACGCTATAGTTGTGAATTCCTGCAATATCATTTACGAGTTGCCTTAATTGTTCTATTATCTGTTCGTCAATATAGGTAGGGGGTGATTTAGCGATTTTAGTTGTGATTATGAGTTTTGATTCCGTAGTCATTTTCTCTGAGAGTGAGTTTTCCCTCTCTCAACGCCGTTAGCCGCCTTTCCTAAACACATCCGACTTCTCTCGCCAATACTAACGCAGTGTGTTAATTTGACACGACACGTCTATCCGAGTCTTCACTGCTCAAAGAGTGGTTGAAAATATCAATCTCTAGAACATATCCAAAAATCATGCAAAAAATTGCAGATGAGGTAGCTTTTCCGCAGTTTTACCTATTGATCTGTGTATTAGTCTCATATATAATAATGACACTCGATCTGTTCTTTCATCGAACGATAACGAAACAACGAACGAACGAACGAAGAAGACAAAATATAATGGAAAGAACACGAGATGTTAAATGTAGGAAATATTAAACAAATAATTTCTCGTATAGAATTCAAAATATTAATCGCATTGGTTAACGATCGATTGTTTTTTCAGTTTTCAGAAACAAATGTATTATTTGTGAGAAATTCGTTAATAGGTTTGTTCATTCTGTTCTGTTCTGCCAGCCAAAGAGGATCCTTTGGTGCAAGCAGCGATTCAAGGCATTCCAGAGGAGGCTGCGAAGAGGGGAGTGTTCCCAGAAGACGTGCTTCGTGCAAGGTTCCTCAAGGTAATTTTACACTGACTTTTGTCATTATCGCGTCAAAATTTCAAGTCCCTACGAATATGTTAAAAATACTACAGCTAACTGTAGAAGCATCCAAAAATGTTTCCCACGCTTTATTCAACCCTTGTAAACTCTTTACCACTTGTTTGTTCTGAGTTGAAAACTACATAATAACTTTGAAAAATACAAGACATTACATAAACTCTGAGAACATATTTGGCCGTCGCGTTTTGCAATTTTGTAACATCTTTTGCAACATCGCTTGTTTTGCTGTTCGCTGGTTGTTACCGCTTACCGTTCTATACGATCGTATCACGATCTTACGCGGATTTCTACAGTTACCACCTTTGTCGGTCAAATGTTCATAGGGCCAAATTTTCTAAACTCTTCATTTCTGTGAATACTGCCTCTGATTATCGTCTTTAACGATCTAAAATACCGCCGATAAAACACATTCATATAAAAAATTTTGCAGTTTGGTGGCTACTATCCTTTCTTTTTATTTCAATGGATTCTCGGTGATGACTGGTCGATCCAAGGATTACAAAATTTATGATAAGGAGTTATTCGAGGGACAGGACAAATTTATGATCTTTTTACATTTCAGGTGGAAGAGGTGGCCAGACGATTAGCCATGGTACCCGAGGAAGGTGCTGCACTGCCTGTCTATTTCCTTAGTTATCTTCAAAGCTACTTGATGATTAAGAACGCCAATCCCATTCCTCAAAGTGAGATCGAGGACAAGCCGATTGATGCGAGCAATCTTAACACATTCGAGATTCTTCATCGGGCCAGGTAGGTGCCTTTTCCGACTTGAATTTTGTTTTACTGTCAGTTATCGAACTGGTAGTTATTTTAGAATGTTGTCTATTGTTTTCTCCTAATACAATTTTTCCTGTTCTTAATTTTATATTTATATATATGTCGAATTAATAATGGAATTGTGGGCGGTTAATGAACCTTCACTTGAATTTGCCATTGTAATTACAACTGGTGTGTTATTGATACCACCGGGTTTGTTATAACAGGTTAACAGTACTCGCGGTGGTCGGAAGGTAGGTAAGTAGATGACGATGACTTCAAGTTCGATAACGAAACCACGGCCACGGGACTACAAGCTCAACGTAAAATAGTGCTGCTACAGATAAGCTCTCCCACCAATAACTTCCTCGCTAAATCTCTCAAGAATTCTCAGCAACTCAATCAGCAATTCGCTCCGCGACTAACAACAACAACCCTCAGTCCAAAAGGAGCTGCCCTTATATAGTCCTTTTCCCACCTCTCGGGTCAATCTTCGTTTCTAAAGAGAGCTGCGTAATTATTCCATACTTCCGTTATTATATGTCCCTCCCGTGACCGTGGGTACGTTCGGTGACTCATTATGTCACCTCGAGCCTAAACCGATCGTCATAAACCTTAAGTAACCATACAGCTATTTCTTAATTTATTGTTTAAGTGTCCCTATTGTACAGGTCTGGATTAGGGCATTGGGTTTTTCCAACCATTTCAAGAGAAAGGCACCGATGTCTCCTCATCTCCGACATATATTTATATTGTTTGCTTTTTATTTATTTGCAATATATGTGTGTGTGTATGTGCGTATGTACATGCATATATCGTATAATATAGATATAAATGTTTTAATTATTGGTAGATAAAATGTAAATGAAAATAGTCAACTTGGCAACAGAACTATTTTTTATACATTTAACTTATTTTTGAAAAATTATTCTTCATTTACGCTGAATCGTTAAATATGTTGGAGAAATAGTGCGACCTGAAGAAATATTGCACTAGCCGTTTGATCACCAATTCCACGAAGATGTACCAAGAAATCATTTACTTGTATTAAATATATCGATATTATAATATATGTCGGGTAAGCGTTGGAATTTTTGGGCGTTCGAAGAATCTTCACTCGAATTGATACAGATATGATTACAAGAGGTTACGAGTAATGGCGGCAATCGGACAAACGAGATGTCGCTAACAATGAATTTAGGTTCGGCAACGAATCCACAGCCACGGGAAGACGAATCCGATGTCATACACGATCCGGGTGTGACTCCCCCGTACAAGTCGTACTTCTCTCAATAACTCTAACTCAATAACTAACTCAATAGCTAACTCAGTAACTCACTGCCACTGCCCCCAGTCCAAATGGAACTGCTCTTATATAGTCCTTTCCCCACCTCTCGGGTCAATCTTTGTTTTTTAGGAGAGCTGCATAATTATTCCATACCTCTGTTATTACACGTCCCTCCCGTGACCGTGGCTACGTTCGGTGACTCATTATGTCACCACGAGCCCAAGCCCATCGTCATAAACCTTGGGTACCCATATAACTGTTTCTTAGTTTTATTGCTTAAGTGTAGCTATCGTAAAAGTCTGGATTAGGATATTGGGGGTTTTCCCAAATATTCCAAAAGAAAGGCCCCGATGTCCTTTCATCTCCCACATATATATATATATTTTCAAAATTTATCAATTTATCGATCAAAGGAAATTCAGTCGTAGTTTGTAGCGCGTTAACGAGTTCATTTAAATTTTTTTTTTTTTATTTGCCAGTTTATTTACAAGCAATTCTCATTGAGAATTTTAAGTAACTTCATTTGGCGTGGTACAGTAACTTGGATTATAATAATTTATATTATGTTTGATTCTAGTTTAATGCTTCAATCTAAAGGGTATTTTCTTTTTACTCTGCGGGTCTGATCCGTCGTATCAAGTAGTTGAGTGACTAATGGGTTGTGATGGTTGTTGACTCTTGTGTTATAACTGCTTTTGAACTTGTATATTTCTTCTTTGACTGTGGGTATCTTGAGGTCGCGGTGGATTGTTTCGTTGGTGACATAGCAGGGTGCATCTAAAAGGGATCTTAACGTTTTCGATTGGAAGCGTTGAAGTATTTCAATGTTGGAATTACTTGCTGTTCCCCATAGTTGGATTCCGTAGGTCCAGACAGGTTTTATTACGGTCTTATAGAGGGTAATTTTGTTCTGTGTACTTAGGTTGGAGCGTCGGCCAGTGAGCCAATAAAATTTTTTGAGTTTATCCTTAAGTTGCTCCGTTTTGTCTTTGATGTGATTTTTCCAAGTTAATCTCCTGTCCAGGGTCATGCCCAGGTACCTGACTGTGTCCTTGCTAGGAATTGTTGTGTTGTTGACGGTGACCTGAGGGCAGGTTTGTTTTCGTAGCGTGAAGGTTACATGTGTGGATTTATTTTCATTAATTTTGAAGCCCCATTTATGAAACCACTTTTCCATAGAGTCAAGACATCGCTGGAGAGTGGATGAAGCAATTATCGGGTCTGCATGGGAAGCTAATAGCGCTGTATCGTTGTCAAATGTTGCTATAGTTATCTCTGTTGATATTGGTAAATCGGCAGTGTAGATGGAGAACAGCAGGGGTACGAGGACACTACCTTGGGGTATACCAGCGTTTATTGGGAATGTTGTGGTAGTGGCGTCTAAGTGTTTGACCATGAATTGTCTACTGCTTAGGTAGGACTTTAGGATGGAGTAGTAGGTATGTGGTAGGATTTTTTTAAGTTTGTATAGAAGCCCTTCATGCCATACTTTGTCGAATGCCTGTTGAATGTCAAGGAATACCGCTAAGCAATATTTTTTCTTTTCTAAGGTTTGGCTGATAATGTGTGTTATGCGATGGATTTGTTCTACTGTGGAATGTTGTTTCCGAAAACTGAATTGATGATCTGGCAGTATTTTAAAATCCTCTAGGAGTGGAAGGAGCCGATTCGTTAGCATCTTCTCGAATAGTTTTGATAAGGTAGGTAGAAGACTAATTGGGCGATAGGAGTTAGTTTCATATCTTGGTTTTCCGGGTTTAGGGATAAGAGTAATCAGAGAAATTTTCCAGGCCTTGGGATAGTATTCGAGGCGAAGGATTGCGTTAAAAATTGATGTGATGAGTGCAATCCCTTTAATGGGAAGTTCCTTGATTACTTTATTGCATATTAGGTCATGCCCAGCTGCTTTCCTGGGATTTAGGCAACTGATTAATTCTATAATTTCTGCAGAAGTGAAGGGTTCTATGGGGGAGACATTTGGAAGGGAGAGTACAGGTAATCAGTAATATCCGTGGCAGTTTTGGGGGAATGGGGTTTAACAACGTTAGATAAGTATTTGGCAAATAGATCGGCTTTTTCTATACGGCTACTTGCCCATCCACCTTGCGGACGGCGGATTGGAGGGATTAATTGCGAGGGGCGCGTGAGTTTCCTGGAAGCCTTCCATAGTGAGTAGTTGGAGTCTGCTGTGGGGGACAGATTGGCGAGATATTTTTGAAAACAGTCCTTTTTATAATTTTTGATGAGTTTGGTTAACTTCCTCGTTGCGTTGTTTAGTTTACGTTTGTCATCCGGTGTTCTACGGGTCTGCCATACTCCTCTTAGTCTACTTTTTTCTGCTATTTTTATTAATATGTAATGAAGATATTCACGTTTGCTGATAGAAGTCTTAGTAGGTGTGGAGGAGCGGATAGCGTTTATTATGCTCGTGTTTAAATATTCCGTGGCTATTTCGATATCTCCATTAGTTTTTAGTGAAATTAGGGCTGAAGTTGAGTGATTAAAGACTTCTCTAAAGAGCTGCCTGTTGGTGAGTTGGTTATGAATAAAGCCATTAGGTGGGTTCTCGATAATTGTTGAACTGACTGTTGCTATCACGGGGGAATGGTCAGAAGAGAGATCCGCCGAGGAGTTGATTTGGGCGTATCTTGGCGAGATATTTTTAGTTATGAAGAAGTCTAGTAAATCTGGTATTTTGTTAGTGTCTGTGGGCCAGTATGTGGGTTCGTGTGTGGTGAGGTAGTTGAGTCTGTTAGTGTTTATGCTATTCAAGAGATTTTTGCCTCTTACTGTGATAAATTTGGTGCCCCATTGAGTGTGTTTGGCGTTATAGTCCCCTGCTGCTATGAATCTGTTGCCCAGAGCGTCAAGGAAATTATCAAAATCTTCTTTAGAAATGGAGTGTCTAGGAGAACAATATACTGCTGAGGTGGTGATTGTACAATGGCAATCTTCTACCGCTACGTTTGTAGCTTGGAGGTAGTCCTTCTGGAATGATGGAAGCTCGTAATGCTGGATTTGATAATGATTCCGGTGCCGCCGTGGGCCTTACCACTGGGATGTTGGGTATGGTACAAGTTATAACCATTTATTTTTAGATAGTTTTTGTCGGTGAAGTGGGTTTCAGATATGAGCATTACGTCGATTTGCTGTTGTTTCAGGAAGAGTTCTAGTTCGAATTTGTGTTGAGCTAGTCCGTTGGCATTCCAAAGAGCTATGCGTCTTGGTTTTATTTTGCGTCGGGGCGTATTAATTTATTCATGATGAGTGTTAATAGTGAAAGCAAATTATTTATTTGTTCTGATTGTTTCTATGGCGTATGTTGCTGATGTTAATTACTTCGTGACCAAGTTTGAGGAGTTCGAACTTAAGTTCGTTTATGTTAGCTGAGTGGTGGACGTTGCGTAGTACCACACGAAAGGTCTTCCTTGTTTCAGTTGATAAGTGTGAAAGCTTGCGTTCAGGGTTTTTAGTAGTTTTGTTAGTTTCCTGTAGGAATCTGGATTGGCCGGAAGGATTTTAACCTGATTATTATTAATTCTTAGTGTGTAATCCTCTTTGTTAATGTCTTTCTCGATGGACTTTATCATTGTTTGGATGTCGATAACATCATCCATTACTCAATGATGATGCGTCTACTTTGGACAAGAAAAATTTTGGGCTGAAAACTTTCATTCAAACCTATATTCAAATCCTCTCAAAGATTCATTTTTTAATTATTTAAATTATTTTAGTTGGAAAAGAATTATGAGATAGAAAATTAGAAATAGGAAAGAGCACGTTTCAAGTGTATATTGAAAGCCCTATTAGAACCAATAAAAATACATAGTTTGATGTATGGTAGTAAAGTTAATTGTTGTAAAAGTGAATCGAGGAGTTTCTATCAATGGTTGTTAACGCGGAATCACAGTACAAGCATAATTACAGTGTCGAATATGATTCTGAAAATCGGGTCGCTTCTGTTAATTAGCAGATGAAGAGGATTCCTGTGGAAGGAATGAGCGAGCAGCTCTGGCCAAACAGGGAAATTAATTTTCCGGCCCGCGTTTATCAACATCGCGTTTAATCGCGTTGTCGTTGTTTCTTCTTGGCGCGGCGACTGCGATGCGATTTGATGACGCGATGGGGCGGTATTGTTGTCGACCCTTTGTTCACCGACACGTTCTAGACTTTGCTATACCGTTTGCAAACCTCTCTGGCCACGGGCTGAAACGTGGCGATCGATGGCCGAACAACGAATTCGTCTTTATATCGTACTTTCCACCGGATTATAAATCATAAAAGTGTTCTTGCTCTGAAAATTTGTTGTCGGGATATATGAAATTCTTGTTGAAATAAGTTATAAGAGATTTTTTATTTTAGGCAAGATTTTAGAATAGAATAATAATAAAGAAAACTGTAATATTATTATACTATATATATTGCATTTAAGAAAGAGGAGCGAATTTGAAAGATTTCTCGAGCAACACTTTCTCAACCTGTTTGGCGATGAATTCGTTAAGGCTAGAAAAAGAATCAAGTATTTCTTATCTTCTAGTTGCGCGCATCTAAAATATATTTATAAATAATTATTAAACGAGACAAATAATACTAGGAAATATTCTGAAATTGCACATCGTAAGTGGCCGTTATTATCTTATTTGAACTGAACGAAAAACTAAATGTATAAATACATATATATTGGCGTTCCTCAACAGCTTAAAACCATTCTCTAAAACAGTAATTAATCATTTATAATGAATAATTTCTTCTCTTTAGGTAGTTTATTCTAGTCGTATGAGAATTTCGTGATTAAATTTTTGGTTAAATTTGTTCACTTCCCGGAACGAACGAACCCCAAATAATTCAAGATAATTAGAAAACGAGTAGTTTGACGAGAATTACATAGAATAATTCACGGAATTTTCGTGAATTATGTAGGATATGTAAGAAAGAGAACCTTTTTGTAACGCGGGGGAAATTCTTGTTTCTTGGTTTGCGATATCAGCATTAAGGCTCGTTTGTTCTCATGTTGCAATGTCATACCGCTGTGCAACATTAACGGTACGAGCTCGTGGTTGCTGTTCGCGGTTTGCACAATTCTTGCTGGTTTCTTCAAATAATTTTCAACTTGTTAGCGTCGAAATTCGGTAAACGGCGCAACCCATAAACAACCCATAATAAAATAGTCACGCGATTGCGAATAGCACCGCACGGCAATTTCTCAATTTTATGCTACAAATTTAAGAAGCAAACGAGTTCTGATACGGTGACGGTGCGCAATTAATAGCAACAACATTTATAGAGTTAAAGGATGTATAGAATTGTTCTCTTGTGTGTTTCTTTAAACGTTCTAAACGAGTTCTAAATAATTTCGTTCTATAAAACTATCACAGACACTTTTAAAGCATGTTTCCGCTTTCCCGCAACTTCGAATCTTTCAAATAGATTGCTCTAAATTGGTGATTGGAGAATCACGTACACGATACAGGCTTCTTTAGTAAATTTATTTCTTCTTTTAGCATTATCAGCCTAATAATTGATAAAATTATACTAATTGTTGGTAACAGTATCGGAAATTGAAGTTTAACGTCCGGCGAAGGGCACTGGACGCTGCTCGAATTTTACTCCCGATACTTTTTCGCCTTTCTTGCGTCTTGCAACATTCTCGTCTCTTTCTGTACTTCTTTACTTGTTTACGCATGCGTTAGAATATTTTTGTTTTTCCTGTTTTACGTTCCACTTGAATTCGTATTACACACGTCCGCAAATCACAAAACAATCCTTTTCCATTTTCTGTACCCTCCTTTTTTCATACATGCAATCCAATCTCCCCGACTCTCATTGAAATTCTATCGGAAAGCCTATTAAGCCAAAACCAATCACAGGTTCTTCTTCCATTTTTATGTAACGATATCCATGACAAAACAGAGCTAGATCCTGGCTCGCGCCGATTAATCGATGCGCGTGGTGAAGTTCTTGGAGAACGATCGACGACACAGCCGTTACATCAACCCCTGGCATGGAAATGGAAATGGAAATGGAAATGGAAATGGAAATGGAAATGGAAATGGAAATGAGCGATTCGTCCTCGAGTTCGGCTGCGTTCCAAGAATGGATGACGCGTCACACGCGATTAACCGTCATAGTTCCTTTAACAGTTGCGAGTTTTTAGTGAGAGATGCTTGTTATCAATGGAACGATTTCAACTTGCCTGCTTCAATCTTCAAGTTAAAGGAAGTTGAAGTGTTTGAAGCAAGCGTGACGTAACAAACGAAATATTAAAAAAATGTCAAGTATCCTCCGAGCATCTGTATCCACAGACACTTGATAATCCAGGTTTTACTTATCTTGTGCGATCTACCTTGTTTGCGTCAAATCCCGATTCTTCGAAGCATTCTTTATATTTTTCTTTTAATAAAGTAAGCTATATTTGTTGGAAACAAAGCTACGTAACGTAATACAGGTACTACAGATGATACAGAGGTGTGAAAGAAGCTGATCTAAAGCTGCAGTTTAACCATTACCCAGGCAATTTGGTCGAATAGTCGAAACTCGAAAAGAAATTTTTCGAGACGAGCGCAATCCCCGGTTTCCGCCTATTACGCTTTTACATCTATGACTCGTTCGTTGATTGGTCGACAGGTAATTCGGATGGTAATTTCCCGGGCCCCTCGCCTTCCATCTGCCAACGATATTGTCAGGTATCAAACTCCGACTTCCGACTGATTTTCACAACCGCTTTTTATCTTTTTATCTCTTTATCTCTTTATCTCCTTCGTCTTATTTCGATTCTATTCGTACGATCCAGATGAATTGTATAAATTTCGATGGTAAAAATGAAACGTACGTGGCAATGTTTGAGATATTACACCGATGCAAGTCTAGTAGGTGTAGTAGCAGGTCTAGTTTTACTATAGAAAATTGAGTAATACATATATGTAACGAATAATATCACGAATCTGAATCGCAATATTTGAAGCTGTTAACCAAATTATCCAGTTAACTAGAAATTTCTCTAATATGGAATGGATTTTAATTCTTTCAAGTATACATAAATGTAATTTCCATTTCGTGTAAAATCGATATTTAATTAATGGGAAGAAATTTAAAATCTGACTGACGATTTAATTCGTCCTCTCCGATTAACAGATTGATTAATAGCTCTGGAATCTTTGCTTTCAGATATTGGCTCGATCGTGGGGACTTCAAGATGACTCTCCGCTACATGAACCTCCTGAAAGGAGCGTCAAGATCCATCGCCAGAGACTGGATGAACGAAACTAGGATCCTTCTAGAGACTCAGCAGGCAGTGG
Source organism: Bombus sibiricus (assembly GCA_014737505.1). NCBI lineage: Eukaryota > Metazoa > Arthropoda > Insecta > Hymenoptera > Apidae > Bombus > Bombus sibiricus. Next base: position 58,762 of record JACXIM010000169.1, read on the forward strand.
ACACGCTATTGGCGTACGCTGGTGCTATAGGTCTAGTATTCCTCGGCGCTGGAGATTCGAAGGTCAGTCGAAACGATTAGAATAAAACAAAAACAACAAAAGAGAATCACGTATAATAGAGAACGAGAGACATCTTGTCCAGGGCAAATTTTTGTATAGTTTCAACTAGAATTCTGTCAAAGTATCGCGAAAATGTATTCAGTTTTCTCGGAGAAATTCCGCTTTCAACGGATTTCACATAAAAAGAAGAAAAAAAGAAAAAAAGAAAAAAAAAAGAAAAAAAAATGCCAAATTCAAATTCAAGGTGACAGACCGAGCAATGTATTTTTAATTGTTTATAAACGATTGGAAGATACTACTTAAATATACTGGGATTGTTTAACAGAATTCTCTAACTGTGTTACTTATAATTTCCGGTTGCATCTTCTGTTTTTTCGATCGTCTCATACTTTCGATATTTTTCGATTTTTTCGATCGGATTAAAAAGAGAAGAGAGATTCGTATCGGAAGCTTTGATACTTTGCTATATAATTTTGTGGATCGAGTATAGCTCGAGTATGGTCTGTTCGAACTTCATGGACACGAATTTTTCGAATAGTGTATCAAAATCGTCAATAAAAATAGCCTAAATTTATCCGTCGAAGATTAATCATCGTTATTCTTCTTCCCTCCTCTCATAATTTACTCAATAAACTTGTTTTTTTCTTTCAACATCCTTTATCTTTGAGTATTTGTATTTAAGAGAAACTTTAGCATGAAATTAAAACACAAGATACATGCATATACCTATTAACCCCTTGTCTTATAGCTAGACTTTGGATGATTATGTATTTGTAGGAAAAGTTAGAACTCTTCAACTAAAATGACAGTATTTAATGAACGAAACAAAACTTCACTTAGATTCCATTCCTTTAATAATTTTTTAAATAATTCACCAATGATACGAACAAAGATATTGCATAAACGTCCACAGACTGCTTATAAGTGTTAAAACTGTTATATAACGGTTATATATTATAGATGGAAAAAAAGTTATAATTTCAATTCAACAAAAATGTAATGTAATGTCGTGTTCGTTAGAGTAACTTACAACTCGAATCTCAACTTCTAGTTTTTAAATTATGAATAATATTTCAATATTTTCATACAATTTGATATAATATCTTCTTATTACAACATTGAACGGCTAAAATTTTCGTAAGTACGTATGTACGAAAAAGGTTATAAGGCAAAGGATTAAAGAAAAGGACTCTTTCATACTTTCCTTCAACTTGGGAAACTTGTTTAACGATAGAAAAACACGATTGGGTGAGCCAAGCGAGCCGAAGCAGGGTAGAACGTAGCAGGGTTGATCGTTCCAGTGGTGCGTTACACGAACGCTTGATTTACAATACTGTTCAATAAATACACACTATAATAATACTATTACTAATAGATTGTTAAATAAACAAAAAGACGAGAAAATCGGGATACAAAGAAAGGTGTTCGTATGGAGGGTTGAGAATCCTATAGTGATTTAAGCTCACCCAGTTTCGTTCGATCATACTTTTAACAGCTGAAATACCTTCTTAAAATCTCGACGTGGATACATCGTTATGATTTTCAGCCCAACATACGTATATGTATAACATGAGAGACAAAACACAAATTCACCCCTGGAAAGGTTGACCGCCCTCTTCTTGCAGCGTTAACAGTATGATTCACGATTTTTTGCTTGCAGTAAAAAGAAAGAGCAAAGGGCTGGCAAAATTGACAGAAATCGAAACGACTTCCGCCGGCCAGAATGCTCTCGTCCCTTCTTGAATTCTCGCGTCAAACCACCGATACGGAAACCGACCATGAACGAACAGTGAGAGATCTAAAACAAACCAAAATTGAAAAACAAACCGTTCCAAAGAAACAAACGATCGACAGCTTTACGAAATCGAAAAAAAAAAAGAAAGAAAGAAAAAAACAAAACTAAAAATGCGATACGAAAAATAAAAATAAGAAAAATATGAAAAAAATAAAAACAAGGGCAACGTCGACACTGGAGAACGTTCCTTTCGTTGTTGTTCAAAGTGTTCCAGCAAGCCTCACCTGGAAAAAGCCGTGGACCGACGAAGGAGGAGAATGCTCGCGTGGAAACGTCGTCGAAGAAGAAGAATTCTCGCGCGGAAACGTCGTCAAAGAAGGCTGAAGACACGTGGATGGACGTACAACAGCGTTCAGACTGCTATCGATCGTATTCTCGGATGGAAATTGTGGAAAGATGGGAAAAAGACATCTGGGATTTCTGCGAATGCAAAACGAGCGAAATTTCAGGTTTCTTTGCAGTTAGACTCAAGCTGGAACGAGGAAACAGGCAAAAGGATCCTTCTGCTGCAGAGAGATTCGTAAAATCTCGATTACGATTTAACGAATTTTTAAAATCTGTATTTCCCGCAAGAACCTTTTTACCGAATTTCTTGGATAAAAAATTTGCCACCATTGCGATGTACGGATATTTAATCAATAGGATTATATGATATTTTCACGAATGAGAAACGAAAAGCATGAAATTTTTGCCGAATACATTCTGTATTTTCTTTGGCTATAAAATACTGTGTAACGATTAAGAGAAATATTATTATTGTTGTTGTTGTTGTTGTTGTTGTTGTTATTATTATTATTATTATTATCATTATCATTACTATCACTATCGCTATCATTATTATTGTTGTGATATACATATGTTCTGTTTAATATTAATATACGATTGATATTAAAGTGTTCAACAGAAATAGGGATAAGACAATTAGTGTGTAGCAGAAGATGCGTGTTTCTCACCATTTCGAACGAACAAACGGAAGTGTCAAGTCGAGGATACGTTGCTGTCTCCTGTGAAACGTTTCTAAAAAAAAAAAGGAAATAAGAAATAAATAAAAATAAATAAATAAAGCATAAAATGGAAGAAAAAAGGAGAAATATTAAAAGCTTTTAGGAAGGTTATCTGTCTTAACATAGAGAAATATGAAATCTGAACGGTGGAAGGTTATCTGCAGGATTAAAACGTTTTATTTCGCGTTTCCGTTGGTTGATCCCGGATTTATCACATACATACCCACCACCTGGGGCACCGCTCGTTTCAGACAAAGGACCAGAGGACTTTGAAAAAGTTGGCGAGTTCGTGCCGCAGCCACAAAATCTGATCAAAATCTGCTCGTTTCAGACAACATTGTAGGCGTTTCGCGACGATCGATGTGCGAAAATCTTAAACAAGCGAAAGTAGACTTTTTAAGTTGTAAAAGGAAGAACGTTAGGTGGTGTGCAAAATATTTAGGTATTCGAAATTTGTTCATCTTATTAGCGTTTAAATTGTATATGGTAATTAAATTGTTTATAAATATTTTATTTGTTTATTTAATTTTTCTTTTATTTCTATTGATAAGAAAGAAACATGAAAAATGTATCGGTATTACTTTTCTAAAAAGAAATTAATTAATGACAATTTCAGCCAAAAAAGAATTATTTTTTTACATCTATCAAATATGAAAATAATTTAATTTAATAATATGGCGTTTGATATGAGGTGCGATAGTAGTCGTGGTGATAGTGCTACTGCTGGGGTACTGCCGCTTTCTTCTCATTAAGTGGAAGAAAAATCGGACTATGGGCGCCGAGATTTGAATCCGGGTTCCGAACGTTTGTAAACCAAAGGCGCTAACCACTGCGCTGCTGTAACGTCAATCCACATTAGACGGTCAGATGTGTGCGTACCCTCAATTACTTCAAGAACCTACTGTTACGTCTGGCGACACTCTACCTAGATCAGGCCACACCGCGGGAAGGATGGCAGCCAGATGTCCGCACATCCTTACTACATACCCTCAATAGCCTTAAGGACCTAGCATAAATCTTAAGCATTTTCTAACCAAAGTCCTTCAGACCAAACATTTCTTTACTGATTCGTTTCCAAAGCCTATTGTTTATTACGGAAAGACCTGGGAAAGTTAGTTTTTCTCACTTCACACTAGCAACTATCTATCGAGGGCGGTTAACACCCTTCCTAGTCCACCAACCTTCTTTCAACCAATTAGNAAGCAATGTCTACTGCCCTCACTTTCCTAACCAAATTGTCATGAACAAATCCGATGGTCCTTTACTTTTAGACACACCCATCACCAGCTTTCCTCCAGCACAGCATCGCGACTCCAACTCACTAGTTCTTCACCGTTAGAATAGTCAACATCTTAAGTCACGATTATTGTAATTCAATAAACTTTGTTAGAAATTAAAGATAGTTGTGTTACGACTCAACCTCCTCATCTTTAAAATATAAGTTTTAATTTTACGTGACACTGCCGTCGTCCGGTCATAGTTGTTGTCGAGTGCCGCCACAGATATTTTTTTAAAATATTGTAAAGTGCCATTTCGCGGAAGATCTCGAGCAAACTTTAACTATTTTATCGTATCTTGTAAGAATAGCTGCTGAAAAATTCTAATTTAATCTACAAACATCGTCACAGGAAGTAGCCACGAATTTTTCAAGTCCACAAATTCTGCAATAGTGTTACGTTCTCCTCGTAACGATCCGTTCTAGACAATCCAAGATACTAATTTGCCATCCTTTTGGTTCGGTATAATTGAAAAGAAAAATTCAAGCTTTACCAACATCATCTTTGGACGGTTTAGAATTTAGAATATCCCATAACAACATCTATGCCGCCTGAACGAATTGCTGCTGTTATCTCTTAACTTTAAATCAAATAATAGAATAGATGTCTGAAAAAACGAAAAATCCATGCAATACTTGAAATAATCCTCGAACATGAAAGAACTTTAAACCAGATGACTACCCCTTTTGAAACGAGTCACTAACGAGGCTTGTCGATGAGATAAGTTTTTCCTACTTTTCACTCCCTCTCTCTCTCTCTATCTCTCTCTCTCTCTCTCTCTTTCTCGCCCATTTCTTCCTTTTCTTTCATCTGTCCGTTTTTAGTAGAGTTTGAGAGAGCTCATTTACCACGTGACATGCTTCAGAATGGAACACTGAAGAGAAAATGTTGCTTCTTCTGTGCTTCTCCTTTACCTGCTGATGATGAAGCGTTTAGGTTAGTCGAATAGTTAAATAGGCTCACAGTTACTTAAATAAAGCTTGTTCCTACTTAGTATTGGCAAAGCAGAATGAGAATGACTCACAGAATTTGACGATAACGAAGTCTATCGGCGGCAGAGGGTGAAATACCTCTGGTACGTCTTGAGTGGTGAGTCGGGATCGAACGAAAAAACGAGACAAACGGGAATAAATCACGTATTGTAAATGGCATGTACACTTTTGTAAAAAAAAAGTTTAATTGCTTCAATGTGAAGCGATTATCAAACCGAGAGATACGAGCAATAATAAATGGTGTTCATCATTGATTACTGTATTCTTTAATTGTAAATAGAACTTTGTAGTAACTGTACCTGCAACGCCCTGTTTTTCTGTTAGTTTTAATTTTCAATCAAGTCTAGTTTCAAATCGAGTCTAGTTTCAGTTTGTTAGTTTAACAATCAGTTCGTTTATGATTATCAAGTTTATATGACAAATTTCGATACGAATGAAGGAAACAGATGTATAAAATAAATACAGATTCTACGTACGTAAGTTGGAATTGAAACTATGTAGCTTTAATGCCAGTTTTCAGATTTAAATATGAAATAACAAACATAACATTCTTATCCGTTGATGTTGACATTGACGTTGATTAAGAAGAGGATCGAAAATAAAGATTAAATCTCAAACTCATAAAATTCAATTGAAATTTCAAATCTTTAGGATAAATAATCCTGGAGCTCAAATACACGAAATTCAATTCAAATCACAAATATACAAAATCCAACCCAAATTTCAAAACTATGAAATTCAGATGAAAAGATCTAAGATATTCTGTAGTGTCTGCAACAAGCATAAATACTTACATGATGGAGATTAAGCAAATATCATATTTACAGTGGAAGCTTATTGTTTGCGATGTATAAGCGTGATTCGCCTAATGTGCCTAATCACTACTTGCCAAGTCCAAGATGAAGAGATAACTTGCGGTTGGCTTTTGAGGTTGTTTGTCTATCTATTTACGTTATCACGTACTTAAACTTTCTCGGTGTCATAAGCTGGCTTCTTTTAATATAATATACACAGTAGGTATCTAATATCTGATATATTGGATTTTGAATTGCAATCTTTGCTTTTTTTTTAGACACCCTAAATTTTGTTTCCGAAACATCTATACATCTATATCTGGAATTATCTATCAACTAGAAAGATAAAACGATTCCGTTTCTTAATAGTCGCTTTATTATTTAATCGTTTATCAAAACAGATTCTATAAACTAAAAATGTGTGTGTATCCTCATATCTATATATGCATATATATCGTAGAATAGAATCATCTTCTTGCTCTCAATCCTTTGAGACTCGTTCTTTGTCAAAGTTCATGGTTGTGATTAATCCACTGGGGGTGGTAATCGTTGACGACACTTATTAAAGAATCGGTACGCTCTGTGAGATCATTTGTGACAACAGAGCGTACAAATTCTAAAATAAATAACGTAACACAGTCGAATTTCGAAAAACTGCAACTAGATATGCAGCCGTTTTTAAACAAACTCTGAGAATCTCTTTCAAGTGCTGATACAAGTCTTCGAATATAAAATATCTACAATATAAAATATCCACAGGCAGAACACCTCAAGCAACATTTCCAGTCCGATTTTCTATGTTTTCAGCTTGTGCTCGACAAATCCACCGTTTACGACATAACATACTTGCTCTATAGGACTATACGTGTCGCAATTCAATTTTTCTCTTTCCGTAATCGTTATCATGCCACCGTTTAAGCAGAAAAAGGTGCGTTGCAATATAAAACGTTTAACAGAATTTATAATAAAACGGACGGGAATCTGTTGCACGATAGCGCAAATAAACGACTTATTTTGTTAAAGCTAGAGTACAAGCAGACAATTTAATAAATGTATACATTTATTACTCGATATAGGATATGCATTTAAAAAATATCGGCTAAATAACTTTGATAAATGGTTAAAGTATACACTACCGCTCAAAAGTATCCGGACACTTGCTTTTGTTCTATAAAACATAGTTTAACTTTGTACGAAAGGTATTTAGAACGGTTATATCAATTGTAATTATTATTGTTATCTTTTTTGAGGTATCATAGCATAAAATAATTAATTTTTATGTACAAATTATATAATGAGTATGCAGAAATAATATTCCTGCACA
>JACXIM010000169.1:66859-80590 GCA_014737505.1 Bombus sibiricus
CGATGAATCTCGTATTTAATTTTAGTGTAGTATTGGTAAGTTCCACATACGTAATTTTTTACTTAAAACGTTAGATATTCCATAAGAAATTAATAAAAATCGGTTTTAGTCACTATTTTAGGCACTTAAATAACTTTTATGCAATGTTAATACATATTTCGCAAGTGTCCGGATACTTTTGAGCGGTAGTGTACATATTTATTGAATATTTCAACATACTTGGTTATGTTTTGATCGTGCTTGGCTGTATCTCTGTGTATCTCTCAAAGTGCTTCTATAACGACTAAAAAGTTTGCATTTGCGTCGTTTAGCCGCAATTTACTTAAAACTTGTATTGTTCTTATCTTTTGTTATTTCTTTCTTTTGTTGCAAATAGTCACAGAAGGTTCGAAACTTTCTAGTTATTCGATCCGAATTCTAATAATAATAATATCTACTTGCATCCTGGTACTGGAATCACTAAAATACAATGTGCATAAGTAGAACAGCTGTTCTATTCCCCGACCTTCTACACGAAATCCAATCTTGTCTTGACTATCACGTAATTTCTACAATGACTACATAAAGACTACGTAATTGTAAAAAGCATATTCTTTGAAATGATACAGATCAGCTACCCAACGGATGATTCCTCCGCGACACAGTTCTTCGCTTTTAACATATAGTTACACGTTTCTGTGTTGGTGGTGAAACGTTTCTACAAATTTAATCAAGCACTCGATGCGGTCTTGTAATTGGCAGAAATCTTGACCGCGAGTACGCGGTCCACCGGAAGCTCGTGAAAAGTGTGCGGTTGGTCGAGCTTCTACTTCTACCTGGTTCCTTGCGTCGAGGTTTGGAAACCAGCAGTTGTAGTCGACCAAACTATGTATTTCCATAGAGAAGGGAAATACCAAGTATTATTTCATTGCAACGGGAGTGATTTGGGTGTGTAGTGTGTGCAGCTGTATGTACAGTGGGGTGTGTACAGTGCGTCTAGTATGTTCGTGTTTCTTATGTACCTTATTTGCAAGAAAACAGAGGCTATATCGAACGTTTACTGTAATATAAAACGATCATTATCCTTGATACGATTGTTGTGTGGTCAGCCGCGGACGGGACGATCGCGGTGCATGTGTAAAATTTGTATAAACATCGTTCATACTTGCTACTATATTTATACTTGTTACTTATTTACGGAAGCAAAGAATTCGAGGAAACGTTAGTCCTTTCTACTCTATGGAAAATTTTCGATATGCTGTCAATTGGGTTTTAACGCGAGTATAACGTTTAATCTACGATTTTTCCTAGAAATGGTCTCTCTCACTTGTACGAGCTAAGCTGCTGCCCGTGTATCCTTCGACTTAAGGATCCCTGTGCGCCTCGCTGCTTAGGCTGATCACCTACTTTCGTTCATGCAAGGAGATTTGCTCGCGCGCAGGCATATTTCGCTTGATTTTTCATTGTCCGTAACTAGAAAACAAAGCCGGAAACGCAGTGTTTCTATTCTCGACTTTCATTTTATTTTAGCTTTAAGAGTCACTCCTTAAATTTTGTTACATCTGCAGCCGAACACCCTGTATATATTCATTCGATAAGCCAGCTTGACCACTTTGCTCTTTCGTTTTAAAACTTTGAAAACTGTTAAATCCTTCCACGATAATTAATAAAATGAAAAATAACACAAGAATAAAATTCTTCCACTCGAAGCCACCGCCACATAAATCACACATCACGCTAAATAATAAATCGTCGGAATGCAAATTATTGGTACACTCGCAAGAATTTATCATTCACCGCAAAGAACAAATGAACTTTCATAAAATTCTTTTCGCTTTCTAGTCTCACACTCTACTTCGTCTCTTACCACCAACTTTCTAAATCATTACAGGAAGAAAGAAGAGAAGACGACAGTACGAGCTTATTCATTCACCGAAGCGAGCGAATAAAGTTTTGCGCAACTCTTCTTAACTTTCTAACCCTCTGATCTCGCATTTCCCTTCGTCCCTCCTCTTTGCGCATACTCTTTAAATTAAAAAACGAAAAAATAGGAAGTAAAAAAGGACAATTATCTTATTTAGACGTATGTTTTTTTATCGGTTTTTATCTCTCACGAACCTCTTTAATAACGTACCTATCAAAACAGTATTGGAAGCGAATGTAAAATGTCACGCTGCTGTACGTTGAAACGTCGTAACATCTATACTCGCAGCCACAAACAACTTTTTCTCGCGAAAATCATGTGTCCACGTACGCACGTCGGTCTTCGTTTGCGCGAGACGCGTTTGTTCGATTTCAGGCGCAAGCTCCTCTTTTCTCTAATTTCTCGTTTACTCCGTTCTTTATTCTCGTTTACACGTTGACCTCTGCCAACTTATTAAGAGCTTGGAACGACGTTAGATTTATTATCGTTACAGACAACGACTCCCTCGTTGGATATAGTAAAATCTTACACGCTAAAGAAGTCGCCTAGAATTATCGTGATATGGCGTCGCAACTCGTTAATTTATTGTTCGAAAGCATTTCATTGATCTCGTTCTCTCTTCTCTTTTTCAATGACACATTCCATCCTTTCCTTCTCACAATCTTTTCTCTATTGTATACGTATAACAATACGAAATGATTCGAGGTAGAGATCATTAAAAATCTATGTTCTTTTTTACTACATTTGATTTTTCTTAACCCTTTCGTGGGCACGAAATTTTCTTCGACTCTACTAATTTTTGTAAGAAAGCAACAATTTCAGTACAAAACATCGTATTCAATAAAATATATTCTATGTTTTGTTTCATTAATTTATCTCTCCTTCTTTCTACCATTGCTTACGAATAAGGGTAGTAAGTTCTTATTAATTATCACACGTGTACAATCACAATTTTGATACGATATTTTCGACATAAACCATATTAAATAGAACGTACGATTAAGTCGGTAAAAGAAATTTATCTCTTTTCTTTGTACCATCCCTTAGAAACAAGGGCGGTAAATAATATGGCGGTAAATATCATCAGCTGTGCCGAATATATTTTATTAAATTCATGTTTATACTAAAATTTGATTTTTCCGTTTTCTACGATTGTTTACGCGTTTGGTTTAGCAGCATAGAGGAAGAGGGAAATTTATTTTGAACTATTTTCGCCGCCTATGAAAGGGTTAAGTTCAATTATCATGCACGTGTGTATCATACGTCCGCGTGGAAGATGGAGGTTTGAGCCACAACAATCGTGAATCTACGCGTACACCACTTTGCGTTATAAAAATACATGGATAAAGTGTAAGCAATGTTTGAACTGGTAATGCACGACCATTGTGGCTGTAATGCGAACATTCTTTCTTTACTTCAAAATATCATAGAGTTAGGATATTCGTACTCGATTTCTCCTGCGTCTCTGACGAAACATCTTTCTTAACTAATTATCAAATCGATAACTCGTGTAGCTTTTCGTATTTCAAGCCTGAAGTGCCTTATTGCTATCGGATTTAAACAGTGGAAGCTTCAACAAGTGATTCGTGTCGTGTCGTTGTTAAGTTCAATTCGTGACCGTGTCTTTCGTTATACTAATTGTAAGTACCAGAATATTAATTATATACACGCGTGTATATAATTAACTATGTATATATAAGAATAGTTGCGCAGAAGGATATGTTGCGAATATCGGAAGAATGACGAATATTGCGACGTGACAACGTTTGACAAATTCGTAACATTTGTACCATATCGCATGATACCGTGACTTGACAAATTTCCAATACTGATACCACTGAATATTAAAACAATTTTCATCATCGTATATGCATGTGCTTTCCTTGATGATATTTTTACGTCGAATCTCGCCAGACGAGAAATTTTTATTTCAAATTCCATTCCATTCTGCGCTAACTTTTCCACCTTTAGTTCTTTTTATCGTGTACATGTTATACTACTTCTCCGTTATATCCATTATCTATTCAAATTCACAAATTTCCATTGCAGTACATAATGGCAGTACTTAACCCAAACTTAATCTAACTTTTTCATCGTGAATGAAATAACGTTTCATCAAAAACCCGCGACTAGATAAATCGGCTTACTTGCATTATTTTCCTAAAGAAATCGAATAATTTAAATATTTACTTTACGCTTCACAGTCTCACTTACTATATCTACCTCGAAACATTCGCCCAACAATAACAACAACGTTAATCGATCGGTCGACATCCATGACGGGAAACAGATTAAGCGTTAAGTATCGTTTACGCTAGACTCAAGCTAAGTCTCACTTTAGATAAATCGTCTCTTGGCCTAATTTTAAAAGAACAGATATGTAATCGCTAGTAAATTTCTGACGCGCTACGTTCGTGATTTTTTTTTTTTTTTTTAGATTTTTTAGTTTTTCTTTGCTCTCGTTCGCGAAACTGATAGATTACCATTTCCTCTACAGTTTTGTGACTCGCTTGGCTTACTCTTACCGGCTAATAGTACTACTATGAATAGTACTACGTTCATACTGTTTAGGAATTTTCAGACGCTGGTCAGCGGAGAGAAGAGAACGGATGCGCTCGTTTCGATCTCTATCATGTAACCGAATTCTGTGTTTTAAAATTGATGACAATTGAAAATAAGTGGCACTTTGTTTCTTACTTAATTTGTAAAATTATTAAAAAATCGCGAACACCACGGTTTACCATTTAATAAAAAAAAAAGGAACTTGGTAGAGAAGGAAAATTTATTCTTTTTTTAATTTGATTTAAATTTGTAAAACCTAGAGAGAGAGAGAGAGGAAGAGCATTGGGCATGTGATCGAGTGCTTCTGTGGTAGAATGGAACTGGAAATTACCTCGTGCGACAATCGCTACTCTCGTAAATCTCTACTCTTGGTAATCGATTCATTGTTAGACGAATGATCTGTTAATTGACAGACCTTGCGAGCAGTGTGAAAATAGTGGAATTGTGGAAAAATTGAAATTGTTGATTGAGAAGCTATTCCTTGAATTTAAAATCTCACGAGATTCTACAGGGTGATTTCTTGGTAGATTTAATTTAGCAAGAAAGGAAAAGAAGAAGAAGAATGGAAGAAAGAAAGAAAGATATAATGTAGAGAGAATTGAAACGGGGCAATGCGCTGTCCCCTCACGCCAACCAATAACGTACACGCAGTTAGTTTTAATATCTCACGCGTGCGTTCGTTAATTACAATTATTAAGGCTACTTCAAAGCGGTTACAAGTTACAATACGGTAGTAGTAATAATCGACAAACTTTCCACTCAATTTCGCCGCCTATCGGTCTTTATCTCTACTATGTATGTGTGTGTGTGTGTGTGTGTGTGTGTGTGTGTGTGTGTGTATGTAGTAGTATATATATATATAGTAGTATATACACACACACACCCACACACACACACACACATACATATATGCATAATTCAGTTTATGTATAATCGGTGTGATGTTTCCTGTTTAGTGTCGTTAATCTTTAGTAAAGGTAATAGTTAACCGTAATAGTAGTGATTAGTAGTAATTAGTAGCAATATAGTAATAATAATTCACGATAATAATAATAATAAATCAATAATAATAATAGTAATAATAATCCATAATAATAACGTTATCATTATTATCCTCACTGTTCCTCGTTAAACTGTTGTCTGTATGTAGGTTACATAATATACATTGTATGTATATTCACGCGGGTTCAATTTTTCTTCTTCCACGGTTCCTATTTTTCTCCTCTTTTAACTTTCATCGCGTTGTTTACCCGCAAATCCTCGATCTTTTCTCGTTCTGAAATCTTACGATCTATAGAAAGATGGATCGACCACGAACGATCCAGCCACTTTGGGAATCCCATTATTTTCGCGCTGTGTTCTTTTCTGTTTCCGATTTCACGTTTGGCGCTAATTCGCGATCGAGATCACGGGCACAAGTTTCTTGTGGTACAACATATTTTGCCTCGAGATCACGGTGACCATCCTTGCTCGACTGGAATCGACAGTCGTCGCGGTTATATTTAGCTTAACATTTCTTTTGTTTGTATTTTATTTTATATTTTTGTCCCCCTTCCGTTTTGCTTTATTTTATTAATTGATTTGTCTCGTTGAGAAAAAGGATCGGATGAACGTCGTGGAAGATTGGAAGGAGCGACTCGAAGAACATATTTCGCGTATCGGGAAAGGTTCAGCGAAGAAACAAAAAAACAGGCGTTACGAAGAAAAATGTGGAAGAATAAGCTTGGTAAATGGAAGAAGTTGAGAAGCCAAATGGAAAACCGATTCGTTAAATGGGCAGGATTCTGAGGGAATGAAGAAATCGAAAATCGATTATCGAGAACCAAGGGAAAAGTCTTTTAACGCGAGAAGTGGAGAAGTAAGGCTTCGCGGCGAACAAAGAATACGGAGAGGGAGTAATTTTTCATTGAAAATGAAAAAAAGATCATCGTTCTTGTTAAATACAGAATGCCAAGTAAAATTCACTTTCGATAGGGAAATTTACCGTACTCTTCGAGCCTCCCAATCGACATACGATGAAAAAGAGAAACTACTAAAAGTCGAAGTAAAAAATTGAACGATGAATAATTATAAATTAGAATATCTGCAGAATTTAGATAAATCAAATAAAATGTAAACATTTAATTTAATAAGGCGGCATTATCCGATGCAAGTACAAACGTGGTATAATTTATGTTTGTTTTTCATGTTTAACAAAAGTGAAACGATATATCAATGTGGTAGTGATAAACAATTTCTTTTTTAAGATTATTCTATTATTTTATGTGTGTATGAATTTATACATACATACGTACATGCATACGTACATATACATGTATATAAAAACATTTTCAATATTTTCAGGTTATTTTTTATAGATTTAGGTTCATTCTTTGCTCTAGATTTATCAACAGGTTTAGATTTATATTTTCAGTAGATTCGATCGATATGCTTTTGAATATCGTTTATTTCGAAAATAAAAGTCTTCTATGTGATACAGGGATTTGCTTGTTTAATCCCCAAATGAAACCTATAACAGTTAGTTGATTAAACAATAAAAATTCTATAAATGAAAAAATTATATTTAATGGTGAATCGTGAATCGTGAATCGTGAATCGTGAATCTAAATGGTGAGTTAACTTAGTTTGACTAGTTAAGAAGTTGAAAAATTATTCCACGATACTAAGAAATGTTCAAAACGAGTACATAATACGAATAAGATATCGAAGTACACGTTCAAAGTCTCGAAGAATCCCATTTCATTGGTTTAACTCGAGTTTGAGCGGACGCCTGACTGAAGAAATCCAACGCTCATAATGGCGACGCGAGGCAACAGCGAAGTCAAAGAAACACAACGATGGAATGGAAAGTTTTGGAATAAACCGAATTGAAGGATCAAGTAGCGAAGATGTTGGAGGCGAGCATCAGCGTAAGAGGAAGAACAGCCGAAGCCGAATTTACACCGTTCCTCCAAAATGAAATAATGTAGATTCGGCTTGATCGATGGAAAATCACCGGTGAGATCGAGTTTCTTCTTTGTTGCTGCTAAAATTTAACTTTGTCTCCTCAGAGGATGAAATAAATGTAAGGACGCTTAAAATATAATATAAGAGTACTTTCTGTCTTATAAGGAGTATCTTAGCAACCTCCTTTGTCGTAAATTTTTATTCGAGTATACCGATAGTTGAGAATCTATGGAAAAGTATATAAGGTAACTACAAGTTCGGTATGATGCTCTTCTTCTAAGAGTGTAGATGCAATGGTAATGAATATTCGATTTGTTTCGCAAGCACATAATAGTTGCGTCAACAGAATTATTATATAAAGTAATTTACGAGGCGCAACATATGCACCGGCGACAGTAATAATTACGCTGCTAAATATTTGAAAACTTAGAATATACGTTTAATTTATATAAAAATATGCATTTAGATTGGCAATATGTTGGAAATGTTTCGGCCGGGGAGAAGAGTACCCACGTAAGAGTTCCTAGGAGAAGAAAGAAAATTGAATTTTTTCGCAATCAGCCTTATTTGTAGAACGAGATAAAAGTATTTTAAATGGCTAGTATAATAAATTTAAGCTGAATAAGATCGTTCGCGAATGGTTCTAGAAAACAAAGACTGAAAAATTGAAAGGAAGAGAATCATGTTCCTACTTATATTTGAATTATTTTTAACCACAAGGAATGATAGCACATGGTTGTTTATATTTTGTTGTTGTTTGTACATGAATTTGTTCGAACCGAGTATTATACTAGTAAAACCATGTTCATTAGCAAATACAGTTCTCCGATAGGTATTTCTTTCAACAAAGAAAAGATAAATTACTCCGGGAGAAAAGAAGAGAAAATGGATGAGAATAAAAGTCATGAAAGATTTCCCATTCGTTTAACAAAATTATCCTAAATGATTATCATTGTTTCAATCTCGTGACTAAAATCAATTTATAGAAGAAGAAGAATAAGAAGGAGAAATAAGTCGTTGCTATTAAGAAGCGGAAAATATTTTGCATTCGCAAGGGAGGATTATAGGAAATTATCCAACGTGCAGAATCAAAGTCAGCGTTGAAAGTCTAAGTCGAAACAGGAAACGGGGATAAGAAAAATCGATTAAGATAGGAACGTGATAGGTTTTAGACCGATCGATCGGCGACGACTATTGATTGGTCAGCGTCCAGTCAGCAAGAGGGCCAGGACAATAATCGATGATAATCGGTTAGCGCGGTGATTCTCGCGTTACAGGGATCCCGTTGCTTCCATTCGCGGTCTCTTGGTCGCCGGAAACGACGTATTAGCCACGAAGCATCAGGAGGGCCGCCATCGTGATCGCAAGCATCGTCAAGCAGCTGCTAGATACGAACGACGGAGCTGAGTTGCAACCGTCTTCCTGACAACAGTACGTCCTCGTGCTCCAGGCCTCTGAAACAGTACGATTTATTCTTTATTCCATTTCCAAGAATTGTCACGCGATCGAGCTTCATAATAATTAGTATCGAGGAATTAGTTTGTTTTGTCCGATGATCGAATCTTGCAATATTGGACACCACACGGATTTTAGATTCAAAATTTTAGACTATATTTTTTTGAGAATTTGAACGTTTGCTACAAGAATTAGACTAAATTTCCTTTGTTCTACTACGAATAGTAACATTCCAGAATATAAAAAGCTATCATTTGAGGGGGGGGGGGGGTGAACAATGATATTATTAATATATTTATTGTCAGCACAACGTAATTTATATCATTAACCATGATATTAACCAATATAAAATCAATTGTTGGACTAGACCAATTAAATATAGTTCGTTGTTAAATGAAGTCACTGCTTTTATCATCGTTCGAATAATCCTCTCCCATTGAATGAAATTCGAAAAAGCAGAAACACGAACCATCGTAAAAGGCGCGTACAGTAAGGGAAGAAATAGAAGAAGCGGTTTCGTGAATGAAAGCGTTCACGCATCGCCAGAAAATAAGGCAATTTCTTCTAATATGAAAGAACCTTTCTCCCCCTTTCCGCCACTGAGAAGTAAGGCAAATGAGAAACTTGTTAAAAGTAGGCCAGAGGGACAAGGAAAGTTATTGGAACAAAAGAGGGGTAGAAGACCTCGTTAAGAAGGAAGGTTCATCGACGAAAGGATTTACGTTTAACGTTTACTCCAATCGAATCGTGGAGAAAAGCTCAACGAATATCAATTTATAGAGAAAAGAAAAGAAAAAAGAAAAAGGGGCGGGAGATAGACGGAAATAAAAGATAGGAAGAGAAAAAAGAAAAGCGTGTTGAAAGTCTGAAATGGCGTTTTTCTGTCTATTCGAGGGATTCCTTGTTTTCCGTTCTGAGTATGGGAGAACTGTTTTTGGCAGCCGTTTCGCCAGCACAGCTGGTAAACTAGAATAAAAATCGACGACGACATTCAGCGTAGTAAAAGTGGCGTAAAAATTTGTCAAAATTCTTCCGTGAAAGGTAGATGAATGAGAAGGATGAAGAGGGGTTGCGGCATTATACGAAAGTCTATTCGGAAAAGTTGTTGTTTCGCAACTAAACCTCTGCCAACTTGAAAATAAAAACTAAGATAAAAGTAAAAAATACACATACAGGATAAAACAGATTGTAGCGAAAGGGGTGAAAATAAAGCTATATATTTGAAGCTAATCAGACAACAAAGTTGTCACAGAGGTAGGCCAGAGGATTTGGTGAAACAGGATTTCCGGGAGGGTAGAGTGCATCAAAGCGAACGCTCCATTTTAACATTTTGACTATTTTAACGCACTGGCCGATTACAAATTTACAAAAGTGTAGGCCGGATTTTCAATTTGAAAGCGTCTCATCTACACTTGATCGCGTTACTCGAATCTTTTCCAACGACTTGCTTCTCTTTTTCTCTCGTTCGTTCAAGATGTCCAAGGCTCCTCAACTTTTTCCGGGCAGACATTCAACACTCTATTTTAGTGGGATATTGACGGGTGAAGGTCACTTACCCCATCGATAGCCGATTCCATGCTTTTCGAGACCATTGCTCCAGTTGTCTGACTCTTAATTCTTATTGCTTTCCATTGCTTTTTTTTCAATGATGCGATCGATCGATTTGAATTCTGATTAAGACTCGTTTGAAGTTCGTTTATCGATTACTTATGTGTCCACGTTAGAACATTTTCTTTTATTCTATGCGACATCATTGTTGCGATAAATGATAATCTCTAAAGATTGAAAATTATTAGAGCTTCGATATGATACGATACAATGATCCAGGTTTAAAGTGTTGAAAGTACGTCGCGTCATTGCGATATCGTGGAATAATAATAATAATAACGATAATAGAGAATGAAAATATTTCGACGCGTTCGCGAGTCCCCAGGGAGTCATTTTCGTTGCCGGAAAGCTGTTTCAAAAGGACGACTTTTTAACGATAGATTAATCGATTTAGCGGTCTCTCCGTTGCGAATTTATCCATTTCTCGTATACGTTCGTTGATTCAGCCTCGTCTACACTGACAGACACTGTCTGCATATATCGTCTGCCGACAGTCGGCAAAAGACGTATCGAGACTGTCTGCAGACAACATGATTTGTCCACTAGAAATGTGCCGGATAGCCAGATATACCTCGGTGTCGATGAGTTAAGGATATGTCGGTTCCTTTCTCAAATGTGAAGAAAAGTACTTAAACGTTTTTAAATCTTGACTTTTAAACGATAAATAAATACATGCGTCCACAAAAAAAAGAAAAGAAAAAGAAAAATGAAGTCGACTTTTGTTCGATTTCCCAACGATTCTTTACGATATATCTTTATGATAAGAAAAATTACGTGAATTTGTAGCAATTTCGAGAAGCAGCGGGTATTTTCAAATTTTCTACTTTCGCCTCTACTTGCCTCGATAACGAATGACAATGCACAAATCGCTATGTAAGTGAAATGGATGTAAGTAAAATGAAAAGATGGATAACACGAATGTTAGAATTGGTTAGATTAAAGAAATTGATTAACACAGTTGGGAAACTCGGTAGACGGATATAAATGAAAAAGATGTAATGTTATTATCACAAACGTAAAATTTTTAGTGTGACATTAAATTTATGGACTTTTCATTTATTTAACTGTAAGATACTATACGTCTTGTTCATTCTAATCTAAGATTTCAAAGGAGATAATAATTCTTGAATAACGAGCATATAATCCTTCGGAATATAGACTAACATGCATTACTTACGTATGCGTTAAAGATTGATAATTCTAGTGTTAAAGTTAAAGCTAAGACTTTTCTTCTTACGATTGGATCGCAGTAATAGATCGCGATAAACTGGTAACGGGGATGCAACTCACCCTTCTCTGTACACACTGGCACGCAGTCTCGAACTGTCGAGCCCTCGCTGACATATTTCTGAAAGAAATAGGACAAATTACTCGATTAATTACTTCTGTACAGTTCAAGATTTGTTTTTACAGTTCAAGCAATGTTTGTTCTTTTTTTTTTTAGAAAATAGATAAGAATGATGATAATAGTTACTCATTGTCGGTTGAAAACGATAGAGAAGTCGATAGCGATTGACGGTATAAAAATTGTTTATTGCACTGTACTAGATGATCGTATTGTAAAAGTTTTAAAAGTGTAAAGGATTAAAATAATTTATTTAGCCATATTTCGATTTACAAAATCGATAGAAATGGACCGAGCCTTTTGCATAGCGCTGTATGTATATGTATATGTGTATGTGTATGTAACCGTATATTGGAAAAATGATCAAGAGATATCTAAACGACTGATCGACATGAGAGATGTGTGTTAGAGCGATCATAAACCATGGTATAAAATTTCTATCTTGCTTTCACGTGGAAAGTGTTGATAAAGAATATGTTGATTATTCGGTATCGTGATTGGGAAAATTGTTAGGTTAGGAACAATTTTTCCCAATATATGTACATATGTATCTTCCGTCGTTTCTTTATTTCAAGGGCGGAGATTCAAATTTATCACGTAGATTTTGGTCTATTAATAATAAGAGAGCCGATGAAGTTTGATATTTTGTGGGAAATTATATAAACAGAGGATTGCGGTTAGAAATATATACGTATTTATGAAAATAAGTCTTAGCCTACAATACCCTCATTGTACTCCTATCTCTCGCAATGTTTCACAGTCTCAATCTCGACCCAACGCCCGAAACTGTTTTTCACAGTCACACACACACACACACACACACACACACACACACACACACACACACACACAAAATAGGAGGTGTGGGTTTCTTGGAATATTCCTCAAAATTTTTAATTAATTTTTTTAAAATTAATTATTTTCATATATGTAGTATCGGGGAACAGGCCAAAGAGATAGCGAACTATAAACAAAGTCGCGAGAAAGCCGAAGTATGTCGTCTGTCCTTCTTCAGATCGAATTGCAATTATTATCGTTTCGTGGAAAGGGCCTACGTGACTTTGGCCGCGAGCGGTTGAGGAGCACGTGCGTGGTGGGGATAGGGCAAGGGACAAAAGAACGCTACGGGAGAAAGACAAATTAGCAGAGTGTTAGATGAGAAGTCAGAGAGTGTGCATCGAGAGGTCAGAGAGAGACTGCGAGTTGCGTTGTCGAGAGAGTGTGGCTTGCGTTGTCGAGAGAGTGTGGTTCGTTTGAGAGTTGCAAATGAACCATTGAGTTGTTTGAATTATTAGTTTTTAGTTCTTGTTAAACAATCATCGTTTTTCTGTCAAATTAACACCTGTACAATCCATTTATTCTAAATAAATCACTAATATCAGTACGTTCTTGGGGGTTCGTCCGGGATTGTTACTACATTTTGGGGGTTCCTCCGGGTCCGATACTACAATTTGGGGGCTCATCCGGGATTGGACAAGGCAGAAAACGAAACGTTTAACAGAACTGTACGTGCTAGTTTTGAATTTGCCGATGCGCGGTGCGATAAAAGACGATATCGTTGGCCGTTAAAGTTTGTGTAGTGTGAAAAATAGAGATGACAAACGTTGAGGACGAAAGATTGGCAGGAGAAGCAGGTTTGACCGTCGAGCAGGTGGCTCAGATGCAAATACCTGAGTTAAAAGACGAGCTGAGAAGACGACGGCTGAGATTAGTGGGCAGAAAGCGCGAGCTGGTAGCGCGATTGCTTGCTGCGTTACGCTTAGAGCGAGAACACGGTGCACGAGAAGATGATTCAGATGATGACAACGACGACGATTCAGAAGACGACGACGACGATGAGATTGGCGTGATTGAGGACCGTTTAGACGTCAACGTTCCAGGAAATCGCGATCTCAATAATCAAGACGGCGGA